>JAODAL010020095.1:0-70340 GCA_025379985.1 Phyllomedusa bahiana
GTGTAATTTTATGTTTTTATTTTTTCCTTTTTATCTTTTTTATCTTTTTTTCTTTAGGTTTGTTTCCCACTTTCTTTTTTATTTTTTTCTGTTCTGTGATTTGGATTTTATATATTTGGTAGCACTGATTTTAATAATGCCTTTTAGGAATTTCTGCTGTATGGTGTTTGCAAACAGTGAACACAAGAATATTATGTGCCCAAAGGGTTAACACTTGACTATGTGCTTCAAATTGATCTTTTGACATGTTTGAGGTTTTTCCGCTATAAATCTCCATGAGTTTATTTAAATTGTATATCTACTTGAAAAAGGACCCTGTAGTGGCCCAAAGGCTTGCATTTGCATGTGTTTCACATGTGCTTGAATAAATTGAAATTGCATCGAGTGCTGTGACGGATTGTTTCTTTGCTATAAATCTTATCCAGAAGAAACATAATCAGCCTTGCTCCCTGCACACCTCTATTTCTACTGTTGTTCCAAAGATAGTGCTGTTTACCTGTGCTGATTTATTGACTATGTACAGTGGGTGAAATAAGCATTAAACAACAATTTCCTAAATCTGTTTCTCAAGGTGCTATTGACATGAAATTCTCACCAGATGTTGGTAACCAGCCTGAAAAACAGCCCCACACTATGATGTTCCCACCTCCAAACTTCACTGTTGGTATGGTATTTTTGGGATGATATGTGATGCCTTTTGGCATCCAAACATGGTGTGTGTTATGGCATCTATAGACTTCAATTTTTGTCTCATCTGACCAGACTATATTATCCCAGTATTTTACAGGCATGTCTAAATGTTGTTGAACATGGTGCTTCAGTGCATTACTTTCATTAAAACAATTGTACCTGCTGGTCCATGTTTTTCTGTAGCTCTACACAGGTGGTTTTTGGCTCTTGGATAACTCTTCTGATAATTATTTTCACTCCTCTGTCTGAAATCTTGTGGAGAGCACCTAGTCATGGCCAGTTTATGATAAAATTATGTTCTTTCCACTTCCAGATTATGACCCCAACAGTGCTCACTGGAACTTTCAGTTTATGCAACTACAAGGTTGTGAAGGTTTTAAGACAGCTCAATGGTTTTACCCATTATGAGATGTTTCTTGTGTGACATCTTGGTAATGGGCAAAAAAAAAACACATGGAAATCTCCAAAGGAGCATTTTATGCTATCTACAATATATGAAAAAACGTTGAGATTCTTAGTCTGCATGTTTTTGGCCAAAAAATGCTCAAGCCCCCCCCCCGGCTTACAACGGGATCTCAGTTGAGTGGTCCTACTCTATATTATCTCTCACCTGGGTCAACTTCAGACCTCTCACTGTGCCAAATGGCCTCCAAAATGCAGAAAGAAAAATTTAAAAAAGCACCAAGCTTTCAAAGCATAGTGCATTGATATAACAGCCTGTAAAAGTGGGCGGGGTACAGGAAACCAAAATGGAGGTATCTACTTCTCCTTATATAGTTTAAAAGCAAATATGTGCCAAATACAACGTATAGTTCTGCACCAAAAAACATTTCTGAAAAAAACACTGCGAACCTGGGTGCCACTGGCATGGCTGCGGCACATATACATATGCACACAGTCCAACACCAGTGGCACACCACTGCAAAAAAGGGCAAAAAAAGCACATGGAAATCTCCAAAGGAGCATTTTATGCTATCTACAATATATGAAAAAACGTTGAGATTCTTAGTCCGCATGTTTTTGGCCAAAAATGCTCATGCCACCCCCGGCTTACAACGGGATCTCAGTTGGGTGGTCCTACTCTATATTATCTCTCACCTGGTCAACTTCAGACCTCTCACTGTGCCAAACGGCCTCCAAAATGCAGAGAGAAAAATAAAAAAAAGCACCAACCTTTCAAAGCGTAGTGCATTGATATAAACCTGGGGAGGTGGGGCGGGGACAAAAAACCAAAATGGAGGATCTTTTTCCCTTTATAATTTTAAAAAAAAATATGGCCCAAATAAAAACGTATATTCTGCCCCGAAAAACATTTCGAAAAAAACACTGCAAACCCGGGGGCCACTGGCATGGCTGCGGCACATTAAAAATTTGCACACAGTCCAACCCAGTGGCACCCATGAAAAAAGGGGCAAAAAAAGCACATGGAAATCCCCAAAAAGGAGCAGAACTACTTTTTTTTTGGGCACATATTGTTTTTAAACTATAAAAGGAAATAGATACCTCCATTTGGTTTTCTGTACCCCCCCCATCCACACTGTTATATCAATGCACTAGGGTTTGAAAGTTTGGGGCTTTTTTTTTTTTTTTTCTTCTGATTTTTTGGGGGTTTTTCCAGTGAAGGGCTGAAGTTGGGCCCAGGGGGGAGATAAAATTTGAGTAGGACCACCCAACTGAATCCCATTGTAAGCCCAGGGTGCTTGACATTTTTTTTCCAAAAACATGTGGGCTAAGAAACCAACGTTTTTCTATCTTGGGAATGGGGCAAAATTTTTATAGGGGCCCTCAGTTGAGCAGCTATATTATTTTTCATTAAAGTTGAGATTTTTTTCTAAATAATGGGAATTTTTTAACTGGTGTCATGACTTTCCATGGCTTTTTGTTTCTATTTTCTTTAAAGGTTCAATATTTTTTCCCCGTACCAAAAAACTTTTCCCCCGTGCCATGTCTCTTATACACTAACTTAATTTATGGACATCTATGGTTTAATTTCTTTGCCTGTGTGGATTGGATGCACCTGGTAAGCAGGTGATGTCAGGAGCACCTTTAGAAATATACTTACTTAGATAATTGGTGATGTGTTCAATACTCATTTCACCGGCTGTATATAGTATATAAAGTAAAGGCTTACTGGCCTTTACATGGCCCATATTCTAGAAATATTGGAGATAATAATGTGGGAAGATAATTTTATATTGTTTTATATCATTAATTTGTCACAACTATTTTATTTATGTGAATGTTAAACATAGATAATATCACAAATAATAAATACTGGCCGTAAAGCATAAAAGAAGTTCTCAAACATTAGGGGGGGCTTGCAAATGCTACTACATTATAAAAAGTAAATGGTATCACCTCCACATTTAATCTGAGAAAATAAAGAGCAAACTTTGGCAGGTCCACTGCACTCAAAATCTTGTTTAAAAGATTTGGTACAAACACATAGATCTGATTTTTACACATTGAATGTCAAATCACTTTACATTGTTATTAAACAAAATAAAAACTACAAGACAGGAAGATATTTTGTATTTTGAAGAACACAAATTGTTATTGTGGACTGAATTGATTTGTTAACATGTTATTGTTTATAACAAGATTTTTTATTTACAAATATAGGGAACTGCTATGGGGACCACCCTTCTCTCGAGTTACCCTAACCTCTATATAAAGAGCTGGAAACACTCCACCAGTTACAAAGAGTACATGCTTTGGGCAGACATGGTCCTCTGGAACAGGTTCATAGATCACACAGCAAGGTCACTTCTTGAGTTTTTAAAGACTATGCAGAGTCACTGAAATTGTATTAACATTACCAATAACGCTAATTCGGGAATCCGAATTATACCACCATATTCGACACTATTTACCACCACATAGTGATGAATATTACCACTATAGTATTAACAAGTAATAAATCAGTATACAAATTCAATATGACTGTAATACAATGACCATTATAGTTGTAATTACCAGTTGTTACGCCAGTGTTACAGTGCAATTAAAACCAATGACCCACAGCTGACATCTTCTCTGAGGAGTCGTTTGTTTTTGCTTTCTTATTTTCTCCTTCTGATCCAGACCTTCATGGTGACTTCTCTGGCCACAACTCGTCCCGCAGACATTGCACACAAATATTTAACGTTATTATTATTTACTTCGAGGGGAGTTCATACTCATAAATATGTCAACAATGTACAAGAAAACAATATATGACTAAAAACTGGAACAGAAAGAGAGATAACCCTGACCATGAAGACTTACAAACTATAACAGAGGAGAAAGGAGACAGATGGTGAGGGGTAGACATGTTTGTGGGGTGGTTTAGTGGCAGCAGGATAATTGTAGGTCATAGGCTATCCTGAAGAGTTGGGTTTTCAGGCTTCTTATGAAGCTAGTGAAAATGCAAGACAGTCTGATGTGTTGAGGAAGTGAGTTCCAGATTATGGGAGAAGCACAAGAGAAGTCTTAGAGACAGATGTGTGAGGAGCTGACAAGAGGAGAGCAGAGAAGAAGGTCCTGTAAGGAACGAAAGTTGCATTAGAGGAGGTATCTGGAGATTAAGACAGACATGTATCGAAGGGACAGGTTATAGAGACCTTTATATGTCATTGTTAGTAACTTGAACTGAATTCGCTGGGCAATGGATAGCCAGTGAAGGGATTGGCAGAGGGGAGAGGGGCAGAGGAGTAGTGAGGAAAGAGGTGGATAGACTGCAGCAGAGTTGAGGATAGATTGAAGGGTTGCAAGAGTGGTAGGCGGTAAACCACAGAGAAGAACGTTGCAGTAGTCTAGGTGGGAGATGACAATGGCATGAACTAGCATTTTTGTACTATTGAAGTTAAGGAATATTTTTTGAAGGCAGCAGGCAATGGTAAAGGATGTGTGGTTTGAAGGTTAGGGAAGAGTCAAAGGTTATCCAAGGGCACTGGACTAGCGGAAGCGGTGAAAGTGTGTATAGTGGGACGGTAGAAAGGTGATTAAATCAGTTTTCTTCATATTTAGTTTTAGGAGGTGAGAGGAAAAGAAGGAAGATATTGACAATAGATGTTTAGGGATCCAGAAGAGCAGAGAGTTAATATCTGGGCCAGAAATGTTAGGTTGGGTCATCGGCATACAAGTGGTAGTGAAAGCCATTTGATGCTATGCGCTGAACCAGGCCAAGAGTGTAGATAGAGAGGAATAAAGGACCCAGGACTGACCCCTGAGGGACAATAACAGAGAGATCCAGAAAAGAGCCAAGTCCGTGATGTCCGTGATGTTGAGGGATGAAAGGAGTATGTAGGCGGAGGTGAGTGGGTCACAGTATCAAAGGTAGAGGACAGATCTAAGAGGAGAAGCACAAAGTAGTGGTGTGAGGCTTTAGAGATTACTAGGTCATTTGGAAACTTTGGTTATGGCAGCTTCAGTAGACTGTCTAAGAATCCTCACATTTCCAGCACCACCCTCACTGCCCCCTACCTCTGTACAAACTTCCCATAGAGGTGTTTGACAGACATTTCTGTATTACCAGCGCTACAAAAAACTTTGTTCGGCTCTGCACATCAAAAGCATTTTTTGAAAAAAATTTAAGCATAGGTGCACACTGACAAGGCACGTACATACTTCTATTTCAAAATGTCAGTGGACACTAACAACTAATAAACATCAAGGTACAGGAATTTTTTGAAATGCATTACTGCGAAGGAAATAGAAAACCCTGTTGATTCTTAGTTTCACAGTTTTGATCCAATAAAATGTTTAGCCTTCACTTCCCCTATTGCGTCAAGGGGATCCAGTTACAGTGTGAGTTCCTAACTCTAAACGTTACCTCTCTTGGAGCCTGTAGACTACTACATCTCAGGGGTGAAATGGTCTAGCTGACTAATATAATGCGCACTGGTTTAAAAGAGATAGTTGGAGTTGCATAAGCCAATGGAGGCAGCAACTCTCATACAGACTACAAAAAACTTTGTGTGGCCTCTGCACATCCAAAAGCATATTTATGAAAAAATATTGTATGCTAGGTGCACACTGGCCAAGGCAATAAACATACATCCTGATTTCAAAGGTCAGAAAAAAACAAAAAAAAAAAACACAAAAAAAATAAACATAAATGGCACCCACTAACAAACTAAGTAAACATCAAGGCATATAGGAATTTTTCGAAAAATGCATTACTGCTAAGGGAATTATGGAAAACCTGGATTCTTTGTTCACAGTTTTGATCAAAACTGTGTAAGCGCACCTCCCAATTGCGTCATAGGGTGATCCACAGTACAGGTGAGTCTAAACACTAAAAAACGTTACCATCTCTTGGAGCATGTTCAGACTACAACCATCCTTCTCAGGGAGTGAAAATGACTAGCTACTAAAGAATCCTTGCACTAGTTTATCAGATGTAGGCGGGGTGCAATAGCCAATGAGGCAGCCACTCCCCATTACAGACCACAAAAACTTTGTTTGGCTCTGCACATCCAAAAGCATTTTTTGAAAAAAAATTTAAGATAGGTGTACACTGGCAAAAGGCATAACATGCATCATATTTCAATTGACAGTTGAACACTAACATACTAAAGTAAACTAAGGCTTAGGAATTTTTTGAAATGCAATATGCTAAGGAAATATGAAAACCTGTGATTCTTAGTTCACAGTTTTGAATCAAAAATGTTTAAGCTAACTACCCAATTGCGTCAAGGGGATCCCAGCACGGTGAATTCCTATACACTAAAACGTTTACCTCTCTTGAGCGGTTCAGAACCTACAACAATCTCAGGGAGTGAAATGGGACTAGCTATAGTGGATGAGCGATTACGTAGACTATCGTCATGGGTTCGCTAGTCGATATCGGCAATTATCAAGCGATGATTTCCGAGTCGAAATAGATTATCGCCGAATGACATTAAAATCTATGGGAGAGAACAACACCTTCATTCTTACCAAAACAGGGGCTGGAGAAGCTGGAATTACATCCAACAGTCAAATGGTACCGGCACATTTAGGCAACACCACTTAGGTTATAAAAGCCACCACAGAAAAAAGTCACACACCCATTCACTATCACCTGTCTTGCACAACAGCCTGACTTAAAACCTGCATCACCCAAAATTAAAGTGACCAGAAGGCAGTATTATTTGAACCTATATTTTGCTTGAACTGGACATTGAATATACTGTCCTGGAACGCAAGGCATGCCCCCCAAACCTGCAGAACTCAGATAAAAAGTGCCGCAAAAAGAGTGTTTCAACCACATTTTAGTTTCACTTGGACCATAGACTATTCCTGTCCTGGGCCTACAGCAATTGAGCCCCAAACCTACCTGACCCCCCGATTAAAAAAGTGATTGCAAAAAAGGGTCTTTCAATCCAACTATTTTAGTTTCATGGAACATAGACTATCTTGGCCTGGCCACAGATGAGCTCCAAACCTGCATGACCACCAGATTAAAACGTACTGGAAAAAGGAGTTCTTCATTCACCATTTTTAGTTTCACTCGTACATATCGACTATCCTTTTCTGGGCCATCAGCTGAGCCCTAAACCTGCATGGTGCCCCCAGATTAAAAGTGCTGGAATGGAAAAAGGGAGTCTTTGGACCACCACTTTTAGTTGAACTGGACATTGACATATACTGTTCTGTACCACAGTCTGACCATTAACCTGCTGACCACATATTAAAAAGTGCCGGGAAAAGGTCTTTGAACCACCATTTTTAGTATTGGAACTGGACATTACCTTATCGGTCCGGTACCGCAGTATGACCATTAACAACTGTCTGACCCACAGATTAAAAGGTGCGGGAAAAGGTGTCTGTCAACCACCATTTTAGTTGAATGGACATTGATATACCTGTTCTGTTACCACAGTTGCCCATTAAACCTTCCGAACCCCAGATTTAAAAAGTGACGGGAAAAGGAGTCTTTCAAACCTCCATTTAGTCTGAAACTGAACATTAAATATATCTGTCTGTACCGCGGTATGACATTGAACTGTTCTGACCCAAAGATTTAAAGGTGCCGGGAAAAACGGAGTCTGTCAACCACCCATTGTTAGTTGAACTGGATCATTGACTATTACCTGTTCTGTACCCACAGTGATGACCATTTAAACTGTCCGAACCCCAGGATTAATAAAAGTGCGGGTAAGGAGTCTTCAACCACCATTTTAGTTGAACTGGACATTAACTATATCTGTCCTGTACCGCAAGTCTTGACCATTAAAACATGTACTGACCCCACAGATTAAAATAGTGCCGGGAAAAGGAGGTCTACTAGGCAATTGCTAGCTATATTAATAGGTCTTGCAAAAAACAAGTCATTTTGAATATGTGTCCATTACCAGTGTCCTACCTATTCTCGTTTTTCTGACAGCCTATCACCCTTGAGCCACTTCTTGACAATTGTGAAGAACAAACTAGTCTGTTTGAAAACACACATTTTTTCAAAATAGGACCCTGTAGTCTAGCTGCATTGTCACAGAAATTTCCCCCAAAATCAAAACATGAACCTTGAGCCACTTTTGACAATTGTGAAGAACAAATGTTGTAGACAACACATTTTTTTATAATAGGACCTGTAAGTATAGCTGCTGTCACAGGCAAAATGCCCCCCAAAAAATTCAACACATGACCCTTGAGCCTACTTTTAGACTATAGCGAATAACATATGTCTGTTTGATAACACATTTGTTAGAATAGGACCTGAGTATTTGCGCATTTGAAAGCAACATGACCCAAAAAATTATAAAAAATGATTCTCAGCCATGTTAAAATTTTGTGAGGGAGACAATGCCTACTTAAAAAGCCACCATTCTGTTCCCAAAGGAACCCATGTTATAGCTGTATCTCCACTGCACCATGACCCCAAAAATGTATATAAATGAACTTCTCAGCCACTGTTAAAACTTGTGAGGGGAAGTGCCATTAAAAAGCCACATTTCTGTTCCAAAGGACCATGATTATAGATGTATTTCAGCACCTGACCCACAAAATCCATGACAATGCAAAAAAAAAATTCTAAAGTTAAAGTGAGTAAATGGGTGGGTGGAAGGAAGTGCTTGAGTTTTGTGTTTGTACGGGGATCCAGGAGGGTGTCCAACAGTACTGTTGTTCATTTTGAGGGCCTTAATGCGAGGATCTGTGGAGGAAATGGAGCATCATAAGCCACTCATCGTGAGAATTGAGCCTCGATTTCCCAAGCCGCCTTGGGTTCGAGGGGCACTGGCAAAAATGATCTTCCTCTCTTCACCTCTCGCCTCAAATTCGCGCCATACCTCTTTCCAATCAGGGAAGTTTCATCTCTTTAAACGCCAGGTTTCTTTGGACAACCTCCTCCTCCTCTCGCTTCCTCCGGGACAGACTCAACACAGCCTGAATTGCCTAAGATGATGCACCCTGGATGAGAGCTGATGCACGCCTGCCTAGCCCTGGATCCCGGAAACATGCTTATGAAGAGCCCGATTAAAATTGAGAATACTGTTGGGCCTGTGGATTCGACGGAGAGAATGCGCCGTGTCCGAATCTGTGTCCGTTCTTCTTCTCCTCGAGTTCGCTTGGTGGGACCTGATGTTTAAGAGTGTTCCACGATCGTTTCCAGGAAACTATGTCACCACCGTGCTCATGCTGACAAGGGCATTGTCCGCTCACTTGACCATTTTGGTGGCCTTCTTCAAAACTGGGCCAACGGATGGTGCAGAGCTCCTTTCACCTGCCTCAATCTCGTGGTCAACAACTCACCCGGGAGGGTCCGCACCGCTGTTGTAGGTCATGTGTCACTTTCGTACTGCGTAATGGCATTGCGTGCGCCACTCATCGCTGGAGCATGTGGAGGGTGGAAGATTCCCAGCGTGTTGCCACGACACAATGAGAGGTTGATGGGGGAGGCCGAGCTGCGCTGCACGCGAGCCAGGCGGGACGAGCAGGGGTGCCGAACGGCGGGAAGGTGCAAACTCAGACCTCGTAGCCTTCCTCGCAGGCAGTCCAGACCCGGGAGCGCTTTAGCAATTTGCTGGAGACGACGGTTCATGACATGTACCAGGCCACGGGATGTGCTCAGCCTACCGATCTTTATGAGCCTGGCAGCAGATTTCGCCCGATTATCGCACACCACCTTGCCTTCGAGCACAAGGTTCTTGTCACCCAGCACGAGCACGGTCTCGTTGCGGGAGAGCCGTCCACAGCTATGACCTGAGTGTTGAGGGACGGTCTCCCCAGACAGATTTAATTTCAACACGGCCTGGTTTATATGGGCACGTGATGCCACCACAGGACCTTGCGGGGGAAGAGCCCTGCACCATCCTGCGGGTTTTGGAAGAGCGTTCGCCCGAGCATGAGAGCCACTGTCACCCAGAGACTTCCACCAGCTCACCAGTGAGCTGTCACAGGAGACTATAGCGGGCCTTGGCCTGTGCTTTATAGGCTAATGTGTTGGTGGTGCGATGGACTTTTCCGGACAAGATGCAGACTCACGCGCTTTGAAATTTTAGATGACCACGTGGCTGGCCCAGGGCAGGAAGGAACAGGCTTTTCTGGCAAAAGAAAATGCCTGCTCGCATTGGTCTTGGTGGGCAGCAAGGGCCATGTCGTGGCGGGGGAACCATCTCCATCTGTAGTCCACCCAGACGGAAAAGGCAAACCTTTACAAGGCCATAAGCCTGGCAATGCCGGACATTCAGGCTTATTTGGCTTTGGGATGGTTATGGGGTTATTAAAGTGTTTCTTCTGCCTCCCAAACTGGACGCCAGAACAAGGCACGGCTGCTTAGACTGGCCGCTGGTACGGCGTTGCAGGTCATCAAACTGGCGAAGAGAAGGGGCGGTGGTTAGGATGGGTCTCTGTGGTGCTCGGTGGTACTTGGGCGACGGTGGGGCTGAAGCGGGAGGTTATCCTGATCATGACTCTGAGAGACATGAGGCAGCTGAGGGGAACGCTTGGTGGGGGTGGCGGTAAGAGTGGAGTAGGAGGGAGGCGGAGGAAAGAGGGTTTTTTTATTGAGACCGTGGTTGGAAAGCCCGGCATCGGTGTTATGAGGCTTCTTTTTTGGCCAAGCGAACGTGTTGCCTCCATTTCAAATCATGCATTCGCTCTCTGCATGGACTTAGACATGTTCGTGTGGGTGGTTTACACACCTAGATTCTTGCCTGTACTGATGCGTTTTTTACGGCAAAGTCGGCTTATGACATCGCGGGTGTAATCAGAGGCTTGCTCAAAGAAGGCCCAGGCTTCAGAGGTCGGGACCTATTTGACGGCGATAAGCGAGGAGGCGGGGGCTTTCCGCTGACCGTGGCTGGGGAATCATATCAGCGGCTTCTGCGACCGCCCTCTCCCTTTTGAGGTGGGACCAAGGTATTGACCACTACCCCATTGTCTTCCTCCTCGTCCAGTGATGAAGCGCTCACAAGCAAATTCTGCAGAAAAAGACCTACGATGGTCCGCAATATCGTAATCATCATCATCATCATCTTCAACAAAGGTGACTTGGTCGTCCTGATTTCGCATTCCAGGAGTGCGGGCTACAAGCAGAGGCACTGCAAGGCGGTGCCGACGCCCGGGAATTAATTGCGATTGACCGGCCTTCTTCTCTCTCTGATGGGCATCCGTAAACTGGGTGTGTCAGAGCAGACAAATCATCCTCTTTGGCCTCTCTCTTTCTTCTTATCACCCTCCTTTTTTTTCTTCTTGATTTCTTTTCTCTTGTCTTCTTGCCTTTTTGTATTTCTTTTTTTACCTTTTTTTTCTTTTACTTCTTCTCTTTCCCTTTTTTTCTTTTTTCTTTTCTTCTCTTTTCTTTTTTGGTTTTTTTTTTTTTTATTTCTTTTTGTTTTTTTTGTTTGTGTTTATTGATTTGGTTTTCTTATTTTTTTTGTCTTTTTCTTTTTTTTTTTTTTTTTTTTTGTTGGTTGTTTGTCTTTTTTTTTTTTCATTTTTGTTTTTTTTTTGCATTTTTCTTATGTTTTTTTTTGTGTTTTTTTTGTTTTTTTGTGACTTTGTTTTTTTTTGATTCTTTTTGTTATTTCTTTTTTTTTTTTTGTTTTTTTTTGTTTTTTTTTTTTTTTTTTTTTTTTATTTTGTTTTTTTTTTTTTTGTACTTTTTTTTTTTTTTTTGATTTTTTTAATGTTGTTTTTGTTTTTTGTTCTGTTTTGTTTGAATTTTTTTTTTTTTGTTTGTTGTTTTTTTTGGTTTTTGCTTTCTTTTGAAGTTTGTTTTTTGTTTTTCTTTTTGTTTTTTTTGTTGGTTTTGGGTTTTTTGTCAGGGTAATTATTTTTTTTTTTTGTTTTTTTTTCTTTTGTTTCTTCCTTTTTTTTCTTTTTTTTTTTTCTTCTGTTTTTGTTTTTTTTTTGTTTTTTCTTTTTTGTTGTTCTTTGCTTTTTTTTTTTTTTGTTTTGTTTGTTTTTTTGTGTGTTTTTTTTTTTTTTTTTTTTTGTTTTATTTTTTTTTTTTTTTGTTTTGTTTTCTTTTTGTTTATTTTTTATTTTTTTTTTTTGTTTCTCTTTTTTTTGTTGTTTTTGTATTTTGTGTTTTTTTTTTTGTTTTTTGTTTTTTGTTTTGTTTCCCATCTTTTTTCTTTTTTTTTTTTTGTTTTTTTTGATTTTTCGTTTCTTTTTTTTTTTTGGTGCTTTGTTGTTTGTTTTTTTGTTTGTTTTTTTGCGTTTTTGATTTTTTTTTTTTTGTGTTTGCTTTGTTTTTTTTGATCTTTTAACATGCCCTTACTGACCCCAACCCGCACTTTTTTGTCATCAAGAGGGGTCTTCAGATATGGATTTTACCAGTGGTGGGTACACGAGTTGACATTTGGGCTGCCTCGCTTATGTTGGACGGATTGCTGATGATGCTGATGTCGAAATTTGGTGCCGTTTGACTGGGGGGAGGACGACGATCGGTAGAGGACTGGGTTGCAGATTGCTCATTAACCACTGTTTGAACAGTTTGGCGACGTGTTCGTTTTGATGATTCACAGGCCCTGACCCGGGAATTGACAGGCTGACGGTCCTGCAACCATCGATCCGCTGGCTATTTGTAGTTGTCGCGCAACTCAGGACCAGCAGCACCTTTATCGCTCGTACCTCTACCTCCATGTCCTACCCCCTCTTGCTCGCTGTACCCACCTGGGATTTCGCTCCATGCTTCAGGAAAGATAAAAAATTGTTGAAGGTATGGAAAGAGGTTTTGGAAAGTCTTTATTAAAAGACCGGCAAATCACAGCTCTTCTCAACAACCCCCCAAATCAAAACCACATTTGGCTTGTTTTCAAATTTAAGTGCAACAGGTGCCATCTATTCAACAAAGCTCTCGGACTGCGGTCAAAGTAAAAAAAAAAACACTATCTGAAATGTATAGGATAATTCAAAGGTATTTTTTGACACTATCAAATACACCGGCAGTGACTACAAAATTTGTGTATTCAAATTTAAGTGCAAGGTGCCTCTATCAACCAAAGCTGGCCTGCGCAAAGTGAAAAAAAAATACCCTAATCTGAAGTATAGGATAATAAAGGTATTTTTTGCACATATCAAATTACACGGCAGTGACTACAAAATTGCTGTATTCAATATTTAACATATGAGCGAAGCTGGCCTGGGTTTTTTCAAAGTGAAAAAAACACCTATCTGAAATGGATACGGTTAATTAAAAGGTATTTTTGGCCCAATCAAATACACCAGGGTGACTACAAAATTGCTGTATTCAAATTTAAGTGCAAGGTGCCTTCTAATCAACCAAAGCTGGCCTGTGCACCAAAGTGAAAAAACACCTATCTGAATGGTATACGGATAATAAAAGGTATTTTCTGCACTATTCAAATACACTGCAGTGACTACAAAAATTGCTGTATTCAAATTTAACAATATCGAAACGAAGGTCTGGCCTGCGTCTAAGTGAAAAAAAAACACCTATCTGAAATGTTCACGGTTAATAAAAGGTATTTTTTGCACAAATCAAAGACACCGGCAGTGACTACAAATTTGCTGTATTCAAATTTAAGTGGCAAGGTGCCTCTATCATCAAAAAAAAAAAAGCTGGACTGCGCCAAAGTGGAAAAAACCCATCTCTGAAATGTATACGGATAATAAAAGGTATTTTTTGCACACTATTCAAATACACGGCAGTGGACTACAAAATTGCTAAATTCAAATTTAACAAAATGAACAAAGCTGGCCTGCGTCAAAGTGAAAAAACACCTATCTGAAATGTTTTTCGACCGGATAATAAATGTATTTTTTGCACCTATCAAATACACCGGGAGTGACTACAAAAATTGCTGTATTCAAAATTAAGGTGCAAGGTGCCTCTATCAAACAAAAGCTGGCCTGCGTCAAATTGAAAAAACACCTCTTGAAATGTATACGGGATAATAAAAAGGTATATTTTTTGCACCTATCAATAATACACGGCAAGTGACTACAAAATGCTGTATTCAAATTTAACAATATGTTGAAGCTGGCCTGCGTCCAAGTGAAAAAGACACCTATCTGAAATGTATAGGTTAATAAAAGGTATTTTTTGCAACCTATCAAATATCCGACGGAGACTACAAAATTAAATTGCTGTATTCTATTTAGTGCAAGGTGCCTCTTCAACAACAGACTGGCCTGCGCCAAAGTGACAAAAAACACCTATCTGAAAGTATACGGATAATAAAAGGTATTTTTTTGCACCTATCAATACACCGGCAGTACTACAAAATTGCTGATAAAAGGGGGATTTTGCCCCTTTACAAATAAAACCTCGGTGACTAAAAAATTCTGTATTAAATTTAAAGTGAAAGGTGCTCTATTCGAAGCTGGCCTCGTAAAATAAAAACACCTATCTGAAATGTTACGGAAAAAAAAGGGTATTTTTGCACCTATCAAAAACCCTATTCAAAATCTTTTTCCCAAATTTAAGTAAAGGTGCCTGTATAACAAAGTGGACTGCCCAAAAATAAAAAACCCAAAAAGGTAATAAAAGTGGAGTTTTGCCCTTTAAAAATCACCTGCAGTGCTACAAAATTGCTGTATTAAAATTAATCAAATTTAAAAAAAAGGGGCCCTGCCCCAAAGTAAAAAAACCCCATCTGAAAGTATCGGGAAATTAAAAGAACACCCCCAAAAGCCGCGGTGACTCCCAAAATTGCTGTTTTCAAATTTTAAGCCAATCCTTTATCACAAAGTATCCCCCAAATAAAAAACCCCTTTGAAATTATCGGATTAAAAAGGTATTTTTTCCCTATCAAAACCGGCGTGACTACAAAATCATTCAATTTTTAACCAATATAAACGAAGGGCCCCCGGGTCAAAAAAAAACCCCCCCCCAAAGAAATGTATACGGATAATAAAAGTATTTTGCCCCTATCAAATACACCTGCGGTGATAAAAAATTTTAAAACAAAAACAATCCCTATTACAAGCTGGCCTGGAAAAGGGGAAAAAACACTATCTAAAAGTTTTTGGATAAAAAAAAAATTTTTTTTTATACAATCACCGGCAGTGATTACAAAATTGCTTATTAAAATTTTTAAAATTATAACAAAGCGGCCGGGCCCCGGAAAAAACCCACCCTATCTGAAATGTATAGGATAAAAAAAGGTTTTTTTGCACCTATCAAATACCCCGGCAGTGACAAAATTTTTTTTTCAAAAACAATATGAACAAATGGCCGCGCAAAGTGAAAAAACACCTTTTGAAAATGTATAAAAAATAAAAGGGAAAATTTTTTTTGCACTTCAATACCCCGGGAAGTGATTACAAATTGCTTATTCAAATTTTAAAAAATTTTTTTTGCAAGACCCTTATAAAACAAAGCTGGATGCGCCAAAGTAAAAAAAACCCCCTATCTTAAAGTTTTAGGATAATAAAAAGGTATTTTTTTCACCAAAAATACACCAGCTGCTACAAAATTGTGTATTCAAATTTTAAAAAAAATAGGGAAAACTGGCCTTTGGGGGTTCAAAAAAAAAAACTATCTGAAATGTATACGGATAAAAAAAGGTTTTTTTCACTATAAATACCCCCGGGGCAAAAAACACAAATTTAAAATATGAAAAAGCTGGCCTCGTAAAAGTAAAAAAAACCCCCTATTGAAATGTATGGGATAAAAAAGGGGATTTTTGCACCTACAAAATACCCCTGCGGTGACTACAAAATTCTTACAAATTTAATAAGGTGCCTCTATTACAAAGCTGGCCTGGTCAAAGAAAAAAACCCACAAAGTTGGATAAAAAAAGGGTTTTTTTTGCCTATCAAATAAAAAGCAGTGATAACAAAATTGCTGTACAAAAAACAACCTTAAAAAAAGCTGGCTGCCCCAAAAAGTGAAAAAAAAACCCCTATCTAAAATGAATAGGGAAAATTAAAAACCCTAAAAAACCTGCGTGACTACAAAATTGTGTATTCAAATTTAAAAAATTGCAAGGTCCCCTCTATAAACAAAGTGGCGTCCCCCAAGGGAAAAAAACCTTTGAAATGTATACGGAAAATTTAAAGGGGAGTTTTACACCTCTCAAATATTCACCCCAAAATTTCATTAAATTTAAGCAAGGTCCCTCATCAAAAAAGCTGGACTGCGCCAAGTGAAAAAAACCCCTACAAATTTATACATTAAAAGTATTTTTTGCCCTATCAAAACACGGCAGTGAAACAAAATTGCTGTTTTCAAATTAAAAACAATATAAAAAACCCCTCTCAAAGTGAAAAAAAACCTATCTGAAATGATAGGATAAAAAAGGTATTTTTTGCACCTATAAAATACACGCAGGGGACTACAAAATCTTAATTAAAATTTTAACATTTTATAACAAAGTGGCCTGCGCCCAAAGAAAAAAAACCCCTATCTAAAATGTATCGGATAATAAAAGGTTTTTTTTTTTCACCTACAAAACACCATATACAAAATTGTGTATTCAAATGTCAAAATAACGAAGGGGCCCTGCGTAAAAGTAAAAAAAACACCAAAATTTTACATAATAAAATTATTTTTTTGCACCTATAAATACCCCGGCAGGATTTCAAAATTGTGTATTAAAATTTTTAATGCAAGTGCCTTTTTCAACAAATAACTCCCAAATAAAAAACCCTATTGAAAGTTAGGAAAATAAAAGGTATTTTTTGCACCTATCAATAACCGGCAGTGACACAAAATTTTACAAAAACTTATGAAGAAGGGGCTGGTCAAAGTAAAAAAACACCTATTGAATTTATCGGATAATAAAAAGTGGGTTTTGCCCTATAAAATACCCCTGCGGTGACTACAAAATTGCTGTATTCAAATTTAAGGCAAGGTGCCTCTATCTCGAAGTGCCTGGTAAAAGGGAAAAAAAACACCTATCTGAAATTATACAAATAAAATATTTTTTCACCTATCAAATACCCCGGGCGTGATTAAAAATTTTGTGTTTTAAAATTTAGTGCAAGGGCCTTTTTAAACAAAGCTCTGGCCAAATAAAAAACCCCTATTGAAATGTTACGGATAAAAAAAAGGGGGTTTTTTGCACCTATAAATACACCGCAGTGTACAAAATTGCTGTATTCAATTTAACAATTTATAACAAAGGGGCCCTGCGAAAAGTAAAAAAAACACCTATCTAAAATTATACGGAAAATTAAGGGGGGTTTTCCCCTTAAAAAAATAACCCGGGGTTTACAAATTGCTGTTTCAAATTTAAGGAAAGGTGCCTCTATCAAAAAAAGGGGATGCGCAAAGTAAAAAAACCCTTCAAAAATTATCTAATAAAAGGTTTTTTTCACCATCAAAACACCGGAGTGACTCAAAATTGCTGTATTCAAATTAACAATAGAACAAAGGGGGCCTGCAAAAAATAAAAAAAACCATTAAAATGTATACGGATAATAAAGGGGAGTTTGCCCCTATCAAATAACTGGGGTGATACAAAATTGGTTTTTCAAATTTATCAATCCTTTTTCTGGGAAGCGGGCCCCTGCGTAAAAGTGAAAAAACCCTATCTGAAATGTATACGGAAAATAAAAGGTATTTTTTGCACCTTAAACCCTTATTAAAAATTGCTGTATTAAAATTTTAAGTGCAAGGTGCCTGTATCACAAAGCTGGACGGGCCCCAAAGTAAAAAAAACCCTATCTGAAATGTATACATTAAATATTTTGCACCTACAAATACCCCTGCAGGGGAACAAAATTTGCTGTTTTTCAAATTTAAGTGCAAGGTCCTCTATCAACAACTCTTTCCCCCAATAAAAAACACCTATCTAAAATTATACGGATAATTTAAAAGGGGGGGTTTTCCCCCTTAAAATGACCTGCGGTGCTACAAAATTGCTTATTAAAATTTAACCAATGAAACAAAGTGGCTGCGCCAAGTAAAAAAAACCCCTTTTTGAAATGTTGGAAAATAAAATATTTTTTAATTTTTTTCAAATCCCGGGCTTGACTACAAATTGCTGTATTAAAATTTAACAATTAACAAGCTCCTCCTCAATAAAAAACCCTATCTAAAATGTATAGGAAAATAAAAGGTATTTTTTGCACCTACAAATAACGGCGTGCTACAAAATTGGTTTAAAAAAAACCTTAAACAACGGGGCCCCTGCGCCAAAGTAAAAAAAACACCTATCTAAAATGTATGGGATAAAAAAAGGTATTTTTTCCCCTATCAAATACCCCAGTGACTAAAAATTGTGTATTTCAATTTAACAAATGACAAGTGGCTGGCAAATTTAAAAAAAACTATTGAAAGTATACGGGATAAAAAAAGGTATTTTTTGCACCTATAAAATCCCCGGAAAGTGATTCAAAATTTTTTATTCAAATTTAAAAAACTTAAAACAAGCTGGCTGCGAAAAGTAAAAAACACCTATCTGAAATGTTTGGAAAATAAAAGGATTTTTGCACCTATCAAAACCCCCATATCAAAAGTGTATTAAAATTTAAACAATTAACAAGTGGCCGCGTCAAAGTAAAAAAACACCTATTGAATTTAAAATAAAAAATTTTTTCACCTTCAAATACACCGCGGTGACTACAAAATTGCTGTATTCAAATTTAAGTGAAAGGTGCCTTATTCAACTCCTCCCCAAAAAAAAACCCCACCTATCTGAAATGTTACGGTTAATAAAAGGATTTTTTGCACCTTCAAATACCCGCGGACTACAAAATTTTTTTCAAAAAAAATCAGGTCCCTCTATAACAAAGCGGCCTGGCAAGTGAAAAACACCTATCTGAAATGATCGGACAATTAAAGGGATTTTTTCACCCCCAAAAAAACCCTCTTATACAAAATTTGCTGTATTCAAATTTAAGCGCAAGGTGCCTATATAACAAATGGACTGCGCCAAAGTGAAAAAACATATCAAATTTTTCGGATAAAAAAAGTGGAGTTTTGCACCTATCAAATGCTGCGGTGACTAAAAAATTTGCTGTTTTAAAATTTAAACCCAAGGTCCCTTTATCACAAATTTTTCCCACCAAATAAAAAACACCTATTAAAATGTAAAAGGAAAATAATAAAGTTGAGTTTTGCACCTATCAAATACCCCTGCAGTTATAGAAAGATATTTATTTCCTAAATAAGTTAGGCTCCCCAACATACAAGTAATTTTCACCAAAAAAATGTTAAAAAAAAGCCATTGCAATCATTCAAACAAATTCTGCACCAATATCCATATCCTTTTTAAAAAATTGTCTGTGTTTGCCAGCGCCTCCCCTCGCTCTCCCCATGACTTTACGCGTAGATGTCCAAAAACTCCCATTTCCCAAAAAAACTGAATTCTAAACTACTAAGCCTAATGTTCCGCTTAAAAAACATGCTGTCTGTGTGAACAAATAGAACAATTTCGTGAGCTTTTGGCAAAACGGCACAGTCTATCTATGAGACATGACACACACTGATGCTGAACAGGAAGGGCTTTCTAGTAAAACTTTCATTACCCCAATGCAACCTACACATCCCCGTCATTAGTCGACATCAGCTAACCCGCTTATTCTCTAAACTATTTCTCCCCAAAATCAAAAGTGTGAAAATGGGCGCGATATTAATAGGTTATGCGCAGATTTTCACCTAAAAAATCGCGTGATCAAAAAACCGACAACAAAAAAATCCAAATTTAAATTTGTCATAATAACCTAACACTAGTCATGTGCATTTACAAAACCCCAAAGTACCAGAAAAAGGGGAAACCTTCCAGAATTCCCCTTTAAAATTTAACCCACTTGGATCTCATCTAGGGGGGTATTGTGATATTGGGTGCAAGGTGTTCCATGTTTTTTTTTGGTTGGGCCATGAAATGGGGGGAAACCCAACTGCCATTTATTTTGGGTTTATTTTTTGCATTGCATACAGGATAAATGACAGGATAAATTTATAGGGGTCAGTACAATTGCAACGAATAAATTTTATATAGTTTTTTTTTTTCATTCTTTTACACAAAAGAAATGAGTTTTTAAAAAAATTTCGTTTATGTTGTATGCTACAGCCCTAAACTTTTTTATTTTTTGTATATGGAGTGATTTTGGGGTTGTTTTTGGGGATGAGTTTTGTTTTTTTTGGTACCATTATGGGGTGCAATGATGCTTTGATCCTTTTTATTAGGTTTTTGGAAAAATTTGATAAAAAAAACAGCAATCCTGTAGTGTTTTTATTTTTATTTTTTTTCAGAAGTCCCGTGGTATAAAAGACACTTAGCTTTTACTCGCAGGGTTTATCATTACACGATATATATTTTTTTATGTTGTATGTTTTACACAATAAAAACTTTTATTCAAAAAAAAAAACACATTTTTTCATTCCAATCTAGAGCCCCACTTTTTTATTTTTCTGTTTATGGGCGGTTGGGGCTTATTTTTGTGGATGGTTGACGTTTTTATTGGGATCATTTTTTTGGGGGGGAAAAAGGCTTTTTGATTTTCTTTTAAAAACCTTTTTTGAAAGGCAGGGGGAAGAAAATCCTGCAATCTAGTAGTGTTTTTTATTTTTATTTTTAAGCATCACCATCAGTATCTAGCAATTTTGTTTACTTGTGGTTAAGCCATTACGGCGATACCCAGTTTAAATATATATATTTTTTTAAATGTGTTTTTATTGTGTAAAACAATATTTATGCATCGCTATCTTCTGATAGCCATAATTTTTTTATTTTTCCATATACAGAGCTGCGGGATGAACTGATGTTTTAATTGGCACCACTTTGGTGTTGATATGAGTTTTTGATCACTTTTTATTTATGTGCTACGGGATGAACAAAAATCGCAATTCTGTTTTTTTTTTTTTTTTTACGGCGTTCACCGTACGGGTTCATTAATGTGACATATTTATATGATGGGTCGTTACGCAGGCGTCAATACGAAATATGGGTATTTTATTTATTTTTGATCTTTTTTAGGACGATTGGCGTTTGTAAAGGGGAAAAGGGTGATGTACGTGTTTATTTTATTTTTCATGTTTGTGTTTTACTTTTTTACACTTTTTTTTTACTTTTTTACACTTTTTCCACTTTTCCCTAGAGGGGAATTGTATGAGCGATATTCAAATCGCTCATACAAGAGGAGACCTGCACACAGCTTTACTGCTGTGTACTGGTCTCCATGGAGACTGTCTATCACCATACCCACAATGCATTGTGGGCATGGTGACATCAACGGACAACAGAAAGCATCCGGGCGTTCGGGTAAGGGGACCAGCGAGCAGTATCTCCGCCGCTCGCTGTGTTGATTGTGGGCAGAAGGAGCTCACTCCTCCTGCCTGCAGCTTCGATGTCACGATCATGATAGGTCATGACATCGAAGGATTAATCACCCTTCGAGGTAATTTACCACTGGTCCCATGCCACGATTTTGCGAGCTCTGCTTGTGAGCTCGCAAGATTGCCATGACGTACCCATACGTCAATTTGCGGGAACCCATACCTGACCTTGATGTATGAGTTCATCAAATATCATTATAGGGTTAAATGAGATATTAATAATCAATTTTTTTTATATCTTCCTACTCATTTTTTGTTTTGTTGTACACTCCTGATCCTATTAATGACGTGGAATCATTCCCTGATGCCTCCAAAATTTCTTTGGATTTTTGTCTTTTTTTGTAGCAATCTCAATAACAATTCTTTTTCTTTCCTTAACACTCTCTGAATCCATAGATGATTTTTTTTACAATAGGAGTGTTAGATGGTTTGGCCGTATATTGTGTCATTGTGATCTTTTCTAAACCCAAGTACATACACGGTTAAATAGTTACGTGTATCCCATTAAAACTTTTTCAATTTATTCTGTAAGATTTGTGATTTAAAGGGGTTTTACCATGAGATAAAAAACCCTGCACTGGCTGCTCACAGTGAGTCAAACTTGCATGTTAAGGAGGAGGGCAGTGCTTGCAGACGTCTTCCTCATTCACTTCTATGGGAGCTTCTGAACATGAAAGCTTCTGAACACAAGCACTGCCCCCTTCATTTACATTCATGGCACTTGACTGCAAGCGGCCATATAGGCTGTTTACCCCTTGGTAAAACCCCTTTAAGTTTTTCAATATTCTCTTTTTATTCATGATGTAACCGATAATATTCTTTCAAAGTAGTAGATTTTTAAAACTGTTTCTACTTTTTGCACCTTTTGTTGAACTTCTGAAATTGCCAGCTGTAATTGTTTAACCATCAATAACATAAAATCCAACAAATGAAATTTATAAACGGCTTGATACCGTTCTTGGTTTACTACATCACCTTTCAACAGAATAGGTTTTAAAGTAGTAGGCAATCCTCATGGGATACACTGCACCTTTATGTATTTCATAAGAGTGGATGCATGTAATGCCAAGTTTGCCTCCTTTTTCTTAAGGGATTCTAGTTTTCTAGGATAATTAACTTGGGCCTCATTTATCTTACTCCATAAGAAAACTGCATTTTCAGCTTGATGTAAATACTTAAATGTTCTTATTCAGAAAATGCAAAGGTTTATTCCTTTTAATCAATAACTACCGATATTTTATCAAACGACATTTTAACCCCTTACTGACATTTGATGTACCCATATGTCATGGTCGGAAAGGAGCTCCTGTAATCTGACATATGGTTACGTCATGAGGATCGTTCAAACTCACAAGCAGAACTTGCATAATTGCAGCATGCGACCAGCTGTATATTACAGCTAGGCTCATGCTGTATCTTCTTCTTTGGTGCAGTGAAGGGAAGTGTGTTAAATACTGAGCATGAATTTGTAGTGGAGACATTCTGCAAGTAGCTTTGACTTTCTCCCTAAATGTTCAGCACACCTGGAACATCACTGCAGAAAGCAAGTTTGAGGTGTGTGACAAGGGATGGCGTCTGACTTCGGTGGTGTGGGATTATTATTATTATTTTTATTTTTATTATTAATGAGAAAAGACTAATGCAATATATTTATGGCAAAAAATAATTAATATATAATGCAAGAAAGAAAAACACACTTCAGATGATGTTAACATGTATTATGTGAAACAGTGTATTATGTGAAACTAAATCCATGTTTAGTTCCTGAAGGAATTTGAAACTAGGACCCCATTTCTGTAATGCATAATTGTTTACCACTCACAATATAGCTACTGATAGCTCTTGTATTTTAGGCTAATTTACTCAGGAGTGAGCACACTGTGGGAAATGCATGATGATGTCAAGCCTGCTGGTCATACAGTTAAAACAAATTATACATGCCCCCTCTTGAAGACACTTAAAGCTGAAGAGAGAACAGCAGGAGGAGAAATGCCTTTATGGTAAAACCCCTTTAAGTTCTCAATCTGCCCCTGTGTGACAAATTGACCAATTTGATTAACAGCTCACCATCTCCTTCATTCAACAGTATCCCCTACACTCCTTGAACTCATATGCATTTCATTTCTTTAAATATACATCTTATTCACTGGCTCATCCACCTTTTGTGTTCTTCCTTTCATTTTTAACACCTAACCAACATATGACATATCCATACCTCACGTCATACAGATCATGCGGACTCCACTTGTGATCAACGCTTGCTCCATGCACTCAGCCACTTACTCCGGTTGTATCCAATTAACCCCTTAGATGCCGCAGTCAATGATGACCGCAGCAGCTAAGGGAAAGACAGAGGTAGGGAGCTCCCTCTACCTCTATCGACAGCCCCCTATGCAACCACAGGGTGCCAATGGCCACATATGTGATATTTTTTAAAATGGCAGAATTGGGAATCAATATTGAGTAGCATTTTCTTTGTAACATCTACCCTGTTCCAGTAAATGATGGATAAATATTGAAAATCTGCAACAAAAAAAGTGAAAATTTAAAAATTTCAACTCCACTTTGCTTTAATTCTGTGAAACACCTGGAGGGTTAGAATAAAACTTCCTAGATGCTGTTTAGAATACTGTATGGGGTGTAGTTTTTTTAGATGGAGTTTTCTATGGTGGTATCTAATATATAGACTCCTCAAAGCCCTGTCGGAACTGGACTGGTATCTAAAAAGAAAATCTGTGTTGCAAAATTTCTTGAAAATGTAAAAAATTGCTACTAAATTTATAAGCCCCCTACGATCGTAAAAAATAAAAAGACATTTATAAAATGATGCCAACATAAATTAGACACGTGATAGATGCTACTTACAAACCATTTTGTGTGGTATAACTATCTATCTTACATATACACATTTTTGAAGTATGAAAATCGTTCTAAAGTTTTACATTTTAATATCACAAATATTGTGATCCTTGTGTTTCACAAATACACAAGGATTATATGGGCCAAAATGTATTGCTAACTTAAAGCACAATGTTTTATGAGAAAACATTCTATGATTTACATGGATAGGTAAAAGTTTTAAAAAGTTATTCCCACATAAAGTGACACAGATTCAGATTTGAAAAATGGTGCTCTGTTATAAAGGTGAAAATTAGCTGTGGCAATAAGAAGTTAAAAGATTGCTGGGCCAATGGACAAATTATATAACACGGGTGCCCTTATAGATAATAATTATATGTATCATCCATTTTACTATTAGGTAAACGTATACCCTTTTTTTCCATCTATAACAAGGCATATGTGAAATAAAACACAACTTTACTAATAAGTGTGTGTTTGATTTTATAAACACTGTCTCAAAAGACTAGAAACAGACATATACTAATCAATTGAATACAGAGATAAGAAGACTATATAAAAGACAATTTAGAGAAAATGGATGAAAATGTAAAACTTTTCAAAAGTTCAAGAATTCTATGGCTATTCAACCAGTGCCTTGCCTGTGGGACAGGTTAATTTTGTGGTTAAATCTTTTAAGAACCCAGTGGACAATATGTTCTACAGTATATGGCAATATTTTTTTTTAATTTTCACATGATGGGCATTATATATTTGATGAAATGTACTTGACCTAAACTATAAGTTAGCAAGAATATTCAACAATGCAGGAGAAGGATCTCTAAGCATCTCACCTCTATTGGCATGGTGTTTCAGATTTGTACATAATGACATTAGTGTACTCAAATTTAGGGACATTTGTCAGGTTATTGGACCCTCAATGTGGCAAACCTGACAAGAAGAGTGACAAGAAGATTTATATTTTCAGAATTTTTGTAGATGGAACCACCTATCTCTAAATTTTACTTTACTATATACTCTGTATTGTCCCTGTTTCACAGACACCCATGGTCTATGTGGAGCTTGACAGGCAGTTAAAAACCTTGGTTGAAGTATTTAACTTTATTAATCAGTCATGGGATTAGGGTGAAACTGAGGAACAAAATAAGAATCTACATGCTATTATACAATGCAGTATATAAATACAATATATACAAATACAGTGCAAAACCATAGCTGACCAACTGGCTTGGCCCAAATGAATGACTACACAAAGTAATATGTTATAATTCCATGTAACAGGTGTAAGAAGGCACAGGGAACTGTGGTGGATGGGAGATATGTGTTACCACAGACCCTGGCGTTGGTGAAGTGAAAACCAGTTACTGACACACATTTGTATTTTAGTATGCTTGCAATACAACTACCGTAGTTTGGGTCAGGTTTTCACGGGAGCAGTCAAAGAGCTGGGTGGGATGACTGCTCCCATGTTTTCAGGTCCAGGCCAGAGTTTGTGAGAACCATGTAAAGCCAGGGGAAGCAGGGAGGTGGTTCCAAGTCTTCAGGAAAATTACTGTGGAGAAGGACTGGCTGTATCCAAATTGGAGCTATGGTGTGCCCTAGCTTATCGGCTATTCTCTCTCTGTGCAGGCATGGAGAATACTGCTTTCCTTCTTCCCAAGCTCCTTTTCACTTCCTCTTTTAGTGCCTTCAAACTTCAATTACAGAAATATTGTTGATATAGACATTTCCTATATTTATCATTAGAGGCAACTGACATGGGATTTTCCAAGGGCCCCCTGCCCTCCTTGTGGGGTATCCAAATTAAACCAGAAGTGAGTGTATATGCATATACATGAAAAGAAAGAATGACATTTAAATATAGTATGTCAATGCAGTCTCCTATTTATTAAAAGTTGTTCACAATTTTTATAGCCTTTATTTTAAGATATATCATATGCTAATAGACATTATAAATCTTTATTGGACAAAAAATATTTAACCAACTCCTCTTCATTATTAATCACATTATTATTTGCTAATTATTAGTTAGAATTTGCCCTCAACTATATTCTTAAGTCTTGATTAGTGCGCATGTCAGAAATGTGGTTATAGTTGACTGTTGGCCTCTATTTCTGTCTAAGCTTTCTTCTATCATGTATTCAGCCTTGCCATAGCAATTTCACTAATAACAGCATATCAGCATCATTCACATTTAACACAGTCAGGATTACCCTGGGTATGCAAGATTCTTGCAAAAGAGGGGAAAACAAGTGGGGGGTGGGGGTGAAGACAATGTTTGTTTTTTCCCTATATACTGTGAAGTTCTGCAGAATATGCTAACACTATATAGATAAAGATGGTTCAGGATTACAAACCTCTTGACAGATAAAACTACATTATTTATGCTTGACCACATTGCACTCTTATAAAGAGACTGCATATATTTATTTATGTGTTAGTATTGGATTAATTTAGTCAACTCTATGGATAAACATACATAGTTCAGTCTACAGGATCAGCAGTGGGAAAGAGAATTTTGAACATTTATTACACAGTTAAGTAACATTCGCTAATATGTATTTTATGTTTCTGAACTTTTAGAAACACTTTAATATAAACACCATTATCCTCTAATATATAATTCAAGCATGTAATCTTGCTTTTACCTACTAAGTGATTTAAATACGAGTGATTCCAGCCTTGGCCATGTTAGCAGGATGTTGAAAGGCATTTTTGTCATGATTACTAACCTGTTATGAGCCTTATGACACTAGAATAACTTCATTTGGGTGTAACCTAATTTAAATAATGTTTTTTCTAAAATGTGAACCAGTTCAGTGGAAGCATCTTAGTCTTTTGCTGCTTTTTTGGTAAAACAAAAAGCAAACCTTTTTCAGAAGAACTAATGAAAGCTGTCATTTATTTGATCTTACACACACAGGTTTATTTGAAAGCATTGTTCTAAGTAAATAATGCAAAGTCATAAAGACGAACTCAAATACAAAGTCATCTGTTTAGTACTAAACTAATTTTAAGCAATAACTGTAATTTCTTAAAAGGATGTGGACTCTTTGCATTTAAATGTTTTTAATGTTCATTTAAGTAGTTCCAAAATGTAAAATTAAACATTTAAATAGTATTATTTAAATATTCCCTATCATTTTGCTGCACTGGGCTTTACCCACGGCAGCTGCTGCTGGTCCTGCTGAAACTCAAACAAATCTGTCAAAGTACTTCATTTGCTCTTGATAACTCTGTGCTTTCCCACTCCTTTTTCTTAGGCTATGTTCACACGGCTTATTCACGGTGTAATTGCAGGACGGATTTCGCCCGCAATTACGCCGTGTGCTCAACAGTGGGGGCGGGAGGCCGGCAGATCGACGGCCCCATAGACATTCATTATTCACGGCGCGTATACCGCCGTGAATAATTGACATGTCACTTTCTTCCTGCTCGCCGTATTTAGCGAGTGGGGAGAAGAGACGGAATCCATAGTTCTCTATGAGAACTGTAGATTACTATAATGACTGGGACGGATTTCACCCATAATTCGCGCAGTACGCCGCGAATTACGGGCTGAAATCCGTCCCAAAATAAGCCGTGTGAACATAGCCTTCGTGTTATAGAGGCAGATATGGGACCAAGTTGTATACAGCAAATCAGAGAATAGATCGGTGGAAGAGGACAGCTCACATAGACTGTAGATAAGGAGAATAGAGAAAACAGCGCACACAAAGGGGTTTACAGGAAATTAATCATTTTGGGGTGTGTACAAGTGTAGAGAAAAAGTAAAGCACACACGGTAAATGCTATACCTCAAAACAGTGAACTCATATTCAGCATATATTGTTCAGCATAAATGCCCCCACTTGAGAAAATCTGAAACTAGGAGCAGGCTTCAAACTTATTATCAAGGTTCTTAAAATGAATTAACAAATAAAGATAACAAACCTAAACTTAGTTCAGAAGTTTCCATTGTTTCAATGTTTAAGGTGTCCATAGTCTTTAACCCCTTACCACCGGAGCCTGTTTTGGCCTTTCTGACAGAGCCCATTTTTAAAATCTGACATGTGTCACTTGTGTGAGAATAACTTTTGTACACTTTAACCTATCTCTGTGATTCAGAGTGTTTTCTCGTGACACATTGTGCTTTAAGTTAGTAAGAAATTTTGGTTAATACAACCCTTGTTTACTTGTGAAAAAAATCAAAATATCGTGAACCTTTGGAAAAATTTGCCATTTTCAAAGTTCAAAAATTTCTGCATGTAAGACAGATAGTTATTCCACTCAAAAAAGTTTATAACTAGTATCTACCATATGTCTATTGTAGTTTGGCGTCGTTTTTTAAATGTTTTTTTTTTTTTTACTACATTAGGGGGCTTAGAAATTTAATAATTGTTCACATTTTCAAGACAGTTTGCAAAATAGATTTTTTTAGGGACCAGATCAGCTCTGATGTGCTTTTAGGGGCCTGTATGTTAGATACCCCCATAAATGACCCCATCTAAGAAACTAGACCCCTTTATCTATTTAAAACAGCATTTAAGACGTTTGTGAACCCTTTAGGTATTTCACAGAGATTAAATCAAAGTGGAGGTGAAATTTCAAAATTTAACTTTTTTGCAGATTTTCAATTTTTATCCAACATTGATTCCCGAGATTCTGCCGTTTTTAGAGACATCGTATATGTGGCCCTAGTGCGCTATTTGGCTCAACCACAGGGCTCAGAATATGAAGAGCGCCTACTAGTCTCTGGGGTCTTATTTTCATTACAATTTTATTTAGGCTTGAAAACACCCTAAGGTGCTAAAACTTAATAAACTCCACTAAAAACACCCCATATTGGAAACTACACCCCTTAAGGAATATGTCCAGGGGTGCAGTGAGTATATCAACCCAACAGGTGTTTCACAAATTTTTCTGGCCTTAGGCTCTGAAAATGAAAAAAAAACATTTTTCCAACAATTTGCAATTTTAGCTGAAAATATTTACTTTTTACAAGAAATCCTGGACAAAAGCATCCCAAATTTTGTTACACAATTTTTTTTAAAATTCGGCAATACCCTATATGTGATTGTAAACTGCTTTTTGGGCACATGGCTGGACATACAAGGGAGGGAGCGCTATTTGGCTTTTGGAACGCAGATTTTGGTTGGAGCCATTTGCAAAGCCCCCAAAGTAGCAGAACAGGTGAAACCTTTCAGAAGTTTCACCATTTTGGATTCAACACCCCTCATGTATATCATCTAGTGGAGCATTGTACATTTTGAGTGCATCGGTGTTCTATAGTTCTTTTAGCATTGGGCCATGAAAATGGGGGGAGGAGGGTAAACAAAGTTTCGCCATTGTTTTTTGGGCTTCATTTTTACAGCATTCGCCATGTGGGATAAATTACATGATAACTTTATTATGCGGATCCTTACAATTTCAATTATATACATTTTATATTTTTTTTTATGTTTTACTACTTTAACACACTAGAAATGTGTTTATAAAAATTTGCGTTTTTATGTCGTCATAGTTTGATAGCCATAACTTTATTATTTTTCTGTATACGGAGCTGATTATAGGATTGTTTTTTGCAAGATGATTTGACTTTTTCATTTATACTATTATTAGGTACATATGACACATCACTTTTTATTGAGGTTTTTGTGAGCCATTTTGAACAAAATGCAGCAATCCTGATAGTGTTTTTTATTTTTATTTTTTACCACGGTCACTGTGCAGTATAATTGACAAGCTAGCTTTACTCAGCAGGTCGAAACGATTACAGCGATACCCAATTTGCATATATTTTTATGTTTTACTGCTTTTACACAATAAAAAACACTTATTCAAAAAGGAAAACATGGGGGCGTGGCCTGAGCAGGGGATGTAGGTGGACGTGCTCTGAATCTTCTCCTAGGATTGACCCTGAAAACGGCTCAAATAATCCACATACAGCAAAAGGACCCTCTCCTATTGTAGACCATCTGACAGAGCTTCGTGGGAGCTACTCTCCGGTACCATTCTAGCCTCATTTGAGCAGAGTGCTTCCTCTAATCAAGCCTCCTTCCTCTGCCTTTTGAGAAACGGCGGGAATCTTCTGCTAACTTCAGCGGCTCCACTGTGGCATTAGAGACTTTCTCTGCACTACACTGGCCGACTTGTAGCCCTCACCCAAACCAGCTTACCTCGTCTGCCACCCGTAACCTGCGCCTGAAGAGACCTCGGCTGCCGCCCGTAACCTGCGCCTGAAGAGACTTCGGCTGCCGCCCGTAACCTGCACCTGAAGAGACCTCGGCTGCCGCCCGTAACCTGCACCTGAGGAGACCTCAGCTGCTTAGCCCTCCTGCTGTGTCTGCGTGGGTGTCCGCGCGCCGAACACCGGGGAGCCTGCGCTGACAACGCGCAGCTCCTTCCTGCAGAGCCGCAGCTTCAGATTACTAGAGCGGCAGGACGTTATATGCATAGATGCCATACCCTGTCATCACAACACTCGCAGTGAGTAAATAAAAATCCCTGCCTCCTTTCATCAGCTGTTGGGACATTTGCTCCTTCACACAGTGAGAAGCAGCTATATCTCAATCCCCTATCCTTCTACTCTCAGGAACTATTACCTGCAGTTTTATCTGCTAAATAGAAAGCAGGGCTATCCCTTTACTTCTGGGCTGGTTTATTAACCCCTTCAGTCTCCTCTGCAACATTACTAGCCAGCCCATGTTGGATTAAAGTACAGTGGCATACTTCCAGTCTCTCCCACTAAGCCTTCCTTGAATTTGCAGCTGGACAGTATCCTCTACCCCTCTCTTTACCTGTTCAGTTAGAGAACACCACATTGGCCTTAAACCCTACTACCTTCCAGAAAACAGAAAAGGTCTTCAAAAAAAAAAAAAATAAATAAAAAAAAAAAGCACCCACGCATCACCTAACATGGGCGGCACCTCCAATACGAGATCCAAACCTGCCAAGCTTCCGAACTTTTTTATCTCTACCTCGCAAAACAGAGATAATCCCAAACGAGGTCTACAATTTCCTCCTGCTCCACCCTCTCTATCCTCAAGAGCTGATTCCGTCGAAGATGCGGATTCCCAACCTCTAACATCCGCTACAATGCAACGTCTTTTTACCTCCTTTCGATCTAGCCTCCAGTCTGATATTAAACAAATGATATCAGATCTCAGACAAGACATCCATTCCCTGGCTTCAAAGACGGAACACATAGAGTCTAAAATGGCGGAATTTTCAGCTTCACACAACACTCTCATTGATGCCAATGCTGCATTGGAAGATGAAGTTTTGGACCTCGAAGACCGCTCGCGGAGGAATAATGTGCGGATTAGAGGCATACCTGAGTCCATCTCTCCTGACCAATTAAACTCCTTTCTAATGGACTTAATGACCCTGGCTCTTCCTAAATGCAGCCCGCAAGACCTGACCATTGACAGAATCCATAGGATTCCCAAACCCCGAAACCTACCATCGCAAGTGCCTAGAGATGTAAGCGCACGCATCTCTTTTTACCATATTAAGGAAGACTTCTTGAAGGCCTTACGCAAAACGGAATCTCTTCCGGATCGATTCCAATCCATTTCTCTATTCCCCCGACCTTTCAGCTGCTACCATGTCACGCAGAAACGAGTTTCATCCCTTTACTAAAATTCTCAGAGAGAAGGAAATTTCGTATAAGTGGGGCTTTCCGGTTAAACTGATTATCAACAAAGATGGCTCTCAAGTTGTTTGCAACAACCCGGAAGAAGCTCTGCGCCACTGGAATCTACTCACGTCTTCCGACTCCAGTCCAGTTCATAGGAAACAACCCGGCCTGGAGATAGTCACACCCCTGTGGTCCGAGAGATCCTCCTGGTTACGTTCTGGCTCTGTTATTTGATGGTCAGACCAACTCCTCTTTTGTTGTTCAAAGCTGGTCCCTTGATGGTCTCTCCTTGGAGTATGTCCTGGGTATTTTCTTTTCTAGGTGACTGTTCACTTCCCTCTCTCCCTCAGCTCTAGGGCGGACTGTCCCGCTATTTTCCCTTCTTCGGAGGGATAAAAATGTTTTTGATGTTGCTTACAGAGTTTCTGTTTTTGTTAGTATTCTGCACCAATTTACCAGCAGTTTTCATGACTACTTCTTTGACTAACACCTTTATGATAATGTTGTCACATTGGCATATTTATACCTACACCTGCATACATATCCTCTCCCAATCCCTCCAATGGGTCTAAAAATTCTTACTTATAATGTGAAGGGTTTAAATTCTCCCTTCAAACGTTCCCTTATGTGGAGGGATGCTATTAAGTCAGGCTCTGACGTAATCTGTCTCCAAGAGACACATTTACTGGCTTCTGATGCCGAAAGGTTAAGTAACAAACACTTTCCTTACATTTTTCAATCACACGCCACTAAAAAGAAGGCTGGAGTAGCAATTTTAATTAAAAATTCCGTTACCTTTAAGCTTCTACAGTCCATTACTGACCCACTCGGACGCTTCATTATTGTGGTTTGCGAGATTGACTCCAAGCCCTACACCCTTACTACTTTATACGCACCAAACATTAAACAGGTTCCCTTCATCAGGAAACTCATTTTAAAAGCAAAAAACGTTAGGAAGGGAGGTCTAGTTCTCTGCGGTGATTTTAATACGGTAGCCAACAGCGCTGTAGACAGATCCAGCTCGCGGGACAAACAGAATTTAGATATACAAAACCTCATACTTGAAGAGGATTTACATGACGTATGGAGGTACTTACATACCACCGAAAGGGATTATACCTTCTTCTCCCACCCTCACTCGGTTCACTCCCGAATAGACTTTTTCTTAGTTGACAAAATACTACTCGAGCGACTAGTTTCCTCACATATTGGACAACTGTCATGGTCAGACCATGCACCAGTTGACATAACCCTTGAAGCCTCCACGATCTCTTCCCGTCCTCGCCTTTGGCGTCTCAACAACTTTCTCCTTAAATCTCCTGAAAATGCTGTATTTTTCAGAACTCGCTTAATGGAATACTTTTCCATCAACAAACACTCGGTCCCCTCCCCAACCACCCTATGGTGTGCCCACAAGGCCTTTATCCGAGGTGTCTTCATCCAACTAGCTAGCAGATACAACTCCCAATTCAAATCTAAACTACCTCTTGGCTGCAATCCAAATAGCTAATAATAACCTAAAATCTAACAGCTCCTTAGATAACAAAAGACACCTCGTAAAACTACAAAATGATCTGTGCACATTATACCTCCAGAAATATGAAAAGAATCTCACTAAGATGAAATGGCAGTTTTACATACAGGGAGATAGGCCTTCCAAACTCCTAGCTAAGTGTATAAAATTTCAACAAGCCCGCTCTAAAATTACTCATTTAACCTCTGACTCAGGCTCTAAAATTATGAACCCTTCTGATATATCTGAGCAATTCACTCAATTCTACTCTAAATTATATAATTTAACCTCTACAGACAATTTTCATATCCCCTCTGATGAAGAAATTAACCTTTTTCTCTCTTCAGTCAACCTTCCTTAACTAGAACCTTCCCAAATCTCTGCTCTGAATGCCCCCTTCAATATCTCCGAAGTCCAATTAGCTATTAGATCTAGTAAATTTAACAAATCGGCAGGCCCAGACGGACTAACGAACAAATATTATCGCCTCTATTCCGAAATTCTCTCCCCATATGTGAACGATATGTTCAATGACATCGCAACCTCGACACAACCTCCCAAAGAGCTTCTACATGCCAGTATATCCACCATCCCTAAACCAGGCAAGGCTGCAGACATTGTTGCTAATTATAGACCCATTTCTCTTTTAAATAATGACATCAAAATCTACGCAAAAATCCTAGCCTCCCGCCTTAATACCGTCCTCCCCTCATTGATATGTATGGACCAAACAGGGTTCGTAAAGGGCAGACAAGCTCGTGACGCAACTCGCCGTCTCTTAGATCTCATTCAAATTGCAGGCTCTTACGACTCTGATGTTGCCTTCCTTTCACTCGATGCCTAAAAGGCATTCGATAGAGTTAATTGGCGTTATATTACTCTTGCTCTCCAGAAATTCTTATTTTCTGGTTTCATACTTTCAGCCATCATGACCTTATATTCTTCTCCCTCTGCCTCAGTACTTTCCTCAGGCTTTCTCTCCTCCCCATTTAACCTCACCAATGGCACTCACCAAGGCTGTCCACTGTCCCCTTTGATATTTATCCTGTGTATTGAACCGTTAGCGGAAAAAATCAGGAACAACTGACTTATTTCAGGTATCCTGGTCAATCAATATCACCACAAGATCAGTCTCTACGCTGATGACGTAATGCTGTTAGTGTCCAACCCGACAACCTCTATCCCAGTCATTCTTGATACACTACAGACCTTTTCCAGGGTCTCCTATTATAAGCTTAACAGATCCAAATCATCTCTATTCCCTGTGAACATTCCTCAACCTAGAATTAAATTGTTAGAAAAATTTGGCTTTGTCCTATCAACCTCCTCGGTAGATTACTTAGGTATAAAAGTTACTAACTCACCTCATCGCACCATCTCAGTCAACTATGAAAGTCTTTATGCGGATCTAGACTCAGAAGTCAAATGTCTCTCTGGCTTCCGTCTCTCATGGGCAGCTAGAATTAACATCTTGAAAATGTCCCTTCTCCCCAAATTCATCTACATATGTAGAGCAATCCCATAACTGGTCCCTTCAACAACCATTCACAAACTTCAATGTCTATTCTCCCAGTTTGTTTGGCTTGGCAAGAGGGCAAGGGTTAAAAAAGATCTGTTGTACCTTAGCTATAAAAGGGGGGCTTGGCCTTACCCAACCTTAGACATTATAGCATTGCAATCCTTCTTGAACAATCTCTAGCACTCTGGCACGATATACCCTCCGTCTCATGGGCTCAGCTGGAGGGTTCGTCTTTCACACCCTATCCTGTAAATGATCACCTCAGAGCGCTCCTCCTTGGCTCACCAGCTCCACAGTCCATTTTAGACTCCCTAACCGACCTATTCAAACTTTGGTCCATGCATGTACTTCCTAATTCATGGGTAAATCTCCACAAAGAGCACATCCCAGTGTCTACCCTTAGCTGATGGAATGAACATCTGTCTTTCTCTGCCTAGTCCAACTATAACATTCACACTATTGATCAACTCTACCACAATGACACTCTAAAATCCTTTTCAGACATAAGCCACTCGTTTCAGCTTCCCCGCACACTCTTTTTCCAATACCTACAGATTCGACACATACTCCAAACCATAAATTGGAAAGTAAGAAACTCTGACAACTCTGATTTCCACAACTTCCTGTTTAGAAAAAAAGGCTTTGAGAAAGGCCTCACATTGGTCTACCATCTGCTTCTTAACAAACACCCCTACATCAAGTTTCCCACTATGACCAAGTGGGAAGGGGAATTATCTAGAGAATTTACCATAACACAATGGCATGCTGCTTTTTCAGCTCCTTTGCAGCTTTCAAAATGCCTTAATCACTTTGAAACTATGCGTAAAATACACTTGAGATGGTATCTTTCCCCATCCCGTTTGGCGCATATGTCTCAGGGTTCAACAAACCTTTGCTGGAAGCAATGCGGACAACAGGGAACACTATTACATGTTTGGTGGGGATGTCCATACGTTAAGCGCTTCTGGTTATCTGTTTTTCAACTACTTTCTAGTAAAACTGGTTTCCACTGCAGGCCAAAGCCTGAGCTTGCAGTTCTGGATATCAGCCTGCAGCGGATTCCTCCTCTGTTAAGAACTGTATTTTTCCATGTCTTGATTTCAGCTAGAATTGCCTTGGCATGTGCTTGGAGGAGCCCCAGAGTTCCATCAATATCCGAAGTGATCAATAGGGTTAATTTCAGCTGTACTTGCGAATTGCTACTTCTTGATCCTCCACATATCTGTGTTAAGAAGAGGACACTTTGGGAACCCTGGGTGTGTTCCAAGTATTACACTAATGACCTGATATAGTGTCTCATAACTGGATCCCTGTTAATCATCAATGTGACTATCTTACAATTCCTCCTCCTGATAATACTGTTAGATTGTTCACCATCTGCTGATGTTGTACCTAATACGTATAATACTGCTTGTTCTCTTCTTGCTTGTTGCAAGGAGCCAGTTTGTCTGTTAATACACTATGTTTGACCTGCTCACATCTTTATCAGTAAAGTGAATGTTTCGAAAAAGGAAAATACGTTTTTGCATTGCCATAGTCTGAGAACCATAACTTTTTTATTTTTATGTGTATGGAGCTGTATAGTAGGTTGTTTTTTGCAGGATGATTCAATGTTTTTATTGGTATCATTTTTGGCAGGGAAAGGGTTTTTGATCGCTTTTAAATCCGTTTTTTGGAAAGCAGGGTGAAGACAATACTGCAATCCTAGTAGTGTTTTTTAGTTTTAACAGCGCTTACCGTGCAGTATCTGTGACAAGTTAGTTTTACTACCTGGGTTGAGATTATTATGACAATACCCAATTTATACAGTATAATTTTTTATGTGGAAAAAAAGTGTTTTTATTGTGTAAAACAGTATTTATGCATCGCTGTCTTCTAATAGCCATAACTTTTTTATTCTTTCATATACACTGTGTAAGGGCTTCTTTTTTGTGGGATGAACTGATTTACTTGGTACCACTTTGGTGTTTATATGAGTTTTATATATGAGTTTTTGATTGCTTATTATTGCATTTTATGTGCTGCGGGATGAACAAATATCGCAATTCTGTGACTTTTTTTTTAATGGCGTTCACCGTGTGGGTTAATTAACATGACATATTTATAGGGTAGGTTGTTACGCATGCGCCGACACCAAATATATGTACTTTATTTATTTTTGATCTTTTTGGGACGATTGGCATCTGTAAAGGGGAAAAGGGCAGTGTGCGTGTTTTTATTTAATTTTTCATGTTTGTGTTTTACTTTTTTTAACTTTTTCACATTTTTACACTTTTCCCCATAGTGGATTTGTATCAGAAATCCTCAAACCACTGACACAAAAGGAGACTAGTACACAGCATTGCTGCTGTACACTCGTCTCCATGGCGACTGTCACTCACCATGCCCACAATGCATTGCGGGCATGGTGACATCAACAGACAGACCAGATGCTTTAGTTAAGCATCCAGGCTGTCAAGTAGGAGACCAGCAATGGTGCTCAACGCCGTTTGTTGAGCCAATCACAGGCAGGAGGAGCTCACTCCTCCTGTCTGTACCTTCGCTATCACAATCATGATAGATCACGATAGCGAAGGGTTAATCACCCGCAGCCGGAGCTGACTCCGGCAGTGGGTAATGCAGCATGATGCTAGCAGTAATATACCGCTAGTCCCATGCCGCAATCTTGCGAGCTCCCCTTGTGAGCTCGCAAGATCTCCATGACATACCCATACGTAATTTTGTGGGAACGCACTTCCTACTATGACATAAGGGTATGCCAAATGTCTAGAATGGGTTAAAAGTTACAAAAATAATATTTTTAACCCCTTCTCAACACTGGACACGTGTGCAGCAAGATATAGGCAAGTCCAGAAGATCATGCAGACTCATGATCAGAGCATGGAACCAGCTGTATATTACAGCTGGCCCCAAGCTCTGTCAGCCATGACTGGAGCTCACTCTGCAGCCGATTAACCCCTTAAGTGCAACCGCGGCAGCTAGGGGGAAGACAGATGGAGGGAGCTCCCTCTGTCTCCATTGGCACCACTGTGATGCAATTGTGGCGTACCGATGTCTTTCCTTGCAACCTGGAAGCCTAACAAAGGTTACAGCTATATACTACTATGTATTGTAACAGTGACCTAAAGATCACTGTTTCAAGTGTCCTATGGGGACAATTAAAAAATATATAGAAGAGTAAAAAAAAAAGTAACAAAAAATAAGTAAAACATGTACACCACCTTTTCCCTTTTACGAACGCTACTCGCCCCAAAAAAGATCAGAACTAAATTAAGTATGCATATTTGGTATCCCCACGTGTGTAATGACCTAGTCTATAAATCTGTTATTACTGAGTTAGTTATTTTAACCTTCAAATGGCTGTTTGCTTTGCATAGCTCCTACTTGTTAGGAGGGTAGCTTTATAAAAAGCTAGTCCCAAAATGCCCCCTTGCTGGAAACCACAGCAATAAGATGTAATCTGTAGGGAAACCTGAAACTGTTTCATTTTCCTGCCCTGCCACCAAAAGGAAAATTAAGCAATATGCAGGATGTGTATAAATCACTTGGTTGTCTGTTTATTGCAGGAGAGGATAGGTCCTCTAGAGCAGGGTTCCCCAACTCCAGTCCTCAAGACCCATCAACAGGTCATGTTTTCTGGCTTTCCTTTGCATTGCATAGATGATTTAATTATGCTGCACAAGTGATTTAATTATTGTCAGTGCATTCTGTGGGAAATCCTGAAAACATGACCTGTTGGTGGGTCTTGAGGACTGGAGTTGGGGAACACTGCTCTAGAGTGAGATCCCTCTCTTTAAGCTCAGAATTCCCCAACACGGTATATGAAAATGGCTTCTCATTTGAACAGATGTTTAGCGGTTGTGATATTGTACTAAATAAATGTAGCACCAAAGTTTCAGAATGTCTTTATGAAAGTGTAGCATGTAAGTGCACATGCAGAATGCATGGAGATCTAAAAGGTACACCCAAATCGACAATAATTTAGCAAAACTGCAGAGGTGTCAGCTAATTCCTAAGAGTTACCCAGGGAAGCTGATGTGGACATTCTTCCGCATGGTAACACAAAGGGTCTTTAGTTGTATTCCATGAGGGAGGCAGTACATTTGTCTCAGCCACCGCTAGCTCCATTGACAAATACTTTTGAAGACAGTCTTTCAGTTTCACATTACATTATGAAATTCTAGCCATTTTTTTTAGAACATCCACCAACTGATGTTCCCCAAACACATAAGATAATACATCACCAAGATGTGACATACTGTGTGAATATACCTGAAAAGGGGATAAACTTGATTAAAAATAATCTGCCTTTATATATAGCAGAATTAACTGGTACTTAAATGCTGTTTGTCAAACTTAAAGCATAAAAAAATCTGTTCCCCAGAAAGTCTAAAAAAGAGATAAATACAAGTTCAGATAAACAGCAGCACATTACAAATCACTCAGGTCATTATTTATTTAACAAAATGAAGCCAAAATGGAAAAGCTATGTTTGAAAAACTAATTACAGTAGCAGCAGTAACATCAAGTAAAAAATTAGGTGCACCCCAAATTCACCCCAAGGTCAGACCATGCAATGATCAGAGGAACTGCAAAAAAAAAAAACGAGTTACGTCTAAGACTCCGCAGGATGTGATTAGCATTTTAAATTATCAAATTCATGACAGTATAATTAGAACAAGAGTATCTTGTTCCGAAATGTTGCCAGCAGGACCAGGACGATGAATAGGCGGGAGCTGGTGATCACCTAGGGCGCCACCTTTGCCAGAAAAGAAGAGGTAGCAATTTAACGACTTCTGTCTGCTGAAAAAGCACATAAAGTTAGATATACCATATAGATCTCACAACTCACAGCAGTAAGCAGCAGCCAGCTGACCACTTGTACTACTGGTCACTTGTCTGTGCACCTGCCCCTTCAATCTCTGTAGCACCGTCTCCTCTTGGAGTTCTTTGAGATGGTTCACTGAGGTCCTCCTGCCCTGCCATTGGCCACCCTTGCACCACCACACACCAGGAGCTCAGTAGGTCTACAGTTTCCCAATTCCCAGCCTGCATATACACATGCTATAGCGTGGGGGGTGAGCTTCAGTGTGACTGTCTCTCAATCAGAGACTCATCATGGACCAGTAGTGTCCTGCCCCTGCGCATCATCTCTACAAGTGTGTGCAATATGCAGTCTGCACAGGCCAGAGCTCACTCACAATAGCCACCAATTCTCATCCCACAACCAGTGCCACAGAAAATAAATAATTTTTGTAAATATTTTTGTTTGTTAAGTAGCATTGATAGTAGTGGTCAGCACTAACTGGTCACTTATCAAATAAGCTAATTGTAACAGGTATCATCCAGTTTCCATGAAGGGGATAATCTTTATCCCCTGGATGCAGTCTGGTTGATATCTACAAGAATTGGCATTCTGGGACCATTGACATCATTGACGACCTGTCAGGAAGTGGGCACATGGATGTATGGAGTGGGCTTATGAGTTATAGCGGACAACTGTCTTCAGTGGCCAAGACTGAAGATGGCTGTGATACTGGCCATTTAACTTCTTAAGGGGAAGTGGTCAATGTGACTGCGAGATCTAGGCAGTTATTCAGGAGGAGCTGCCTCACTGGTTCCCATGAAATGTAATAGCATGGTGAAGATAAGTAAAGAGCCTAATGAATGTTCTCATGCCTGCCATGCTACTGCCACTATTGCACCCTTCCAGATGCCAAGGTGTAATAGTAGAGCTAAAACTGCACAGATTAATGTATTTACAGTAAATTACTAATGTATGTACACTAGTATTGCAAAATACTGTATAAACTATTGATTGCCCAACAGTTGTTTATTTTTTTAATTACCCATTAAATTTAGAGGATCAATTTGAATCGGGATTTAAACAGTACTCCCCATCATGCTGTTCACATTTTGACATCATAAGACAACACCTTACAATTAATCAACAGTACCTCGCCATTGCTAGTCTTCAAGCAGGATGCTCTCAGATGGAAGTGGCCACTGACCTTAGAGTGTCACAGAATGTCATCAGCAGGTTATAACAGAGATTCAGAGAGACTGTAAGAGTTACAAAAAGGCAGAGAAATGGGCGTTCTTTGGCTACATCACACACTGATGACCGCTTCATTGTAAACAATGCCCTGGAAGTCCACTTCTTTGCCTTTCTGTGACTTTTCATTCTCTCTCTACCTCGGTTCCAACCTGCTGACGACACTCTGTGACACTCTAAGCTCAGTAGCCACTTCTATCTGAGAACATCCCGCCTGAAGCCTCGCAATGGAGAGGTACTGTTGATCAATTGTGCGGTGTTGTCTTGGTCTCATGATGTCAAAATGTGAACATCATTATGAAGAGGACTGTTTAAATCCAAATGAATCCCCTCAATTTATTGGGTGATTCAGCGATCAAACACCTGTTGGAAAATTTGCCATTAAGCTACTTGTTAGAGATCAGCAACTTGTGCAAAAAGTACTGAAACATTGAACAGTTGGACATGTGCATCCTAAAGTTAAGAGAAAAAAAATTCAAGAAATGTTATGTTTATCCTGACATTTCAACCAAAAGCCAAATATCCCTAACTTTTTATGAGTAGTGTATATTGATTTTAATGGGCCTCACTTTTCCTATGGTACTAATACAGAAAAACTGAATACATTATTACAGCTGATTGTTAATGATGCAATCAGGGACTAGCTTATTGTCAAGAAACACTTTAAACCATAAGTAATGTCCAAAATGGATATCTCCTTAAACCCTTCAACATGATCACAAAACAGGTCTCCGCTCATATTTATACATGCATACATTTCTGAGTATACCTGGACCTGGAATAAAGCTTTACAGCCGAAACACGTTGTTTGCTCGCTTTCTTGCTCTTATTGTGCACGGGTCCATCTATAATTTTTAAAAGGATGTAATAAAACTTTATTTTAAAGTAGATTTGTGTTGCTCACTTGGTCTAAGAGTGCTGGGTGTTTCTACAAGCATTGATTGTCTTTCAGGGCAATTAGTTGCAAGTTTGGTGGTTGTCAAAAGGAAAGGAGAGGGGGAACCATGAATAGTTATTTGAGTCTGCTGTCCCTGTGTAGCACAGGTCGGAGTTCCTTGGCAATCCTTCATAGAATCTCCAGCTGTGGGTTAACGGTAACAACTGGGGGCACTCAGGCTTAATCCTACGTCTCTTTACATGTGAGCAGACTGTCCCTGTTGATGGATGCCACTTTGTTTATTTGGTTGTCCGTCACTTTTGGTTTGTATCCAAATCAAAGGAATTCTATCCTAAGATCCAAGATGTGCTTGTTCAGGTCTGCTTTGCAGGAGAAAGTACGATTTTATTGAATACGATGGATTTACATAATAGACTTTTCAGTGTGTTTGAAAGCTGTTGTTTTTCAGGTAGGCCATTCTGTCTCTGCATTTGTGGTATATTGATGTGAGAAGCCAGCCGGTGGTCTTTGATGTGCATTGTGGTATCAAGAAAGTTTATTTTAGTATCTGAGTAGCTAATTTTAAGGTTGATGGTGGGGTGGAAATCATTGAAGTCACTATGGAATTTAAGTAGTGCCTCCTCACCTGCAGTACAGATGACCAGGATATCATCGATATAACGAAGGTAAATCAAAGGTTTCCTGTTGTCTGTTGACAGATATGCTCTTTCCAGTTCTTCCTGGTACACTTCTTGAACCCATTGATGTTCCCATTCGCTGAAGATATAGGTCCTCTCCAAAGGCAAAACAGTTGTGGGTAAATATTAATTGTATGAGCTGTGTGCTTGGTTTTGTTTCCAAAGGTTCACCCGACATGCTGAAACTCCAACTTTGTGGGGAAAGTTGGTATACAAGGATTATACATACATGGTGGCCAAAATGATATCATTACGCAGTAGGGCATTCTTTTTTTTAAAGGTCAGTGGTGTCCTGGATGTAGCTGGGAGTATCTCTGACCAGGGGTTTTAGGAGATTTTCCACTCAACCCGAGATGTTTTCCATTAAGGCCCCATGCTAGAAATGACAAGCCTCCCAGATTTGCCATCTTTGTGGATCTTGGAGAACATATAGAAGCAACCTGGCCTTGGATCCTCTGGGATGAGCAATTTTGCCTGCATCTAGATGTGGATTGAAAACTTCTTGATCATATCCATAAAATGTTTTATATAGGCCTCTGTGGGGTCACTTTCAAACTTGGAGTAATGGATGGGGTTTGACAGCTGCCTGTTTGCTTCCTGGTTGTAGTCAGAGATGTTCATTATGACTATTGTGCCCCCCTTTGTCAGCAGGTTTTATTATTATATCTTGATTTTCTTTCAGTGAAGTAATAGCCTTCTGTTCCTGCAGGGTAAGGCCATGCACATGTTACTTTTTTTTCTTCAGAATTTCGGATTTAACTTTAGTTCTGAAATAGTCTATGTATTTATCAAGTGTTGAGGTAGGTCTTTGCTACAGAAATATACCCTCAATCTTTTTCTGAAAAACTCCTCCACATCTTTGCAGAGTTTGATACGGTCAGTGTGATGGGAGAGGCAGAAGGAGAGACCTTTGGAGTGAACTGACATTTCATGTTTGTCTGGCTCATAGGAGGAGATGTTCACAACCCAACTCTTGTATACTGGACTGGTACTTGTGGTTGTAGTAATAGGGGAGTTTTTTTTAGCTCAGTCTATGGAGCTTTTTCTTTTTGTTGTTGATAAGTATGCCCTGAAGTTTCCAATAGTATATGTGGAGTCTGGCCTTCATCTCCTCTGTGTCAATCTCCATTGTGATGTATCTCCTCCTATGTTTTTCTCTTGTTGTTATGGCAAATTTTTAACATGTAGTTGTGTAGCTTTTTAAATATTCGAATACACAATTGTTCTACATATCCGCTGTTGTAGGTGTGTCATGTTGGGTTACATAAAATTAAACCTTTTGGGATGAGTCTCTCATTTTTGTCACTATTAAGTTGCAAGTTTCTTAAGTCAGTTTTTTCAGTTCCATTCTTGTGTGTAGTGATGAGCGAATGTGTCAACTATCGTTATCGGATCGATAGTCTATATTGTCAATTATCATGCCGATAGTCGATAGTCGATAACAGATAATCGCCGATGACCATTAAATTCTATGGGAGAGGAACAACATCTTCATTCTTACACCCAAACAGGGCTGGAGAAGCTGGAATTAACATCCACAACAGGAAACTGGATACATGCTACATCTTAGGCAAGACAATTAGGCAACAACAGTCACAGAAAAAAACTGACAGACTATTCACTATCCCTGTCTTGTACCACAGCATGACCCTTAAACCTGCCTGACCCACAAATTAAAAAGTGCTAGAAGGCAGTATTATTTGAACCATCATTTTAGTTGAACTGGACATTGACTATACCTGTCCTGTACCACAGCATGACCCCAAAACCCGCATGACCCACAGATTAAAAAGTGTTGGAAAAAGGAGTCTTTGAACCACCATTTTAATTTTAACTGGACATTGACTATCCCTGTCACCCCTCTTTGCTCGCTTACCACCTGCAGTTCGCTCCATGTTCAGAAAGATAAAAATGTAAAAGGTATGGAAGAGTTTTTGACAGTCTCTTATTGAAAGATGGCAAATCACAGCTATAAATCCCTCTAATTTTCAACATCCAACTAGGATTAGAAACAGAATTGTTTCTATAAAATATCTGTGAAATACGGTTTGGTGGAAGAACCGTAACACAAAATCAACAGTGTTCTTCCTTCAGTTCCTGAGATTTACAACTGCCCAGTAGGAGTAATTTTTAACAAACTATTGTACAGATGCACGATTAGCGCCAAACTGAGACGCACTGAGTGAAATAGAAGTATTAAAAAGTTAAATGGATTAATATGGCGGCTTTCGCACTACTGACTACAGGCGTAATTTACTATAAAATATGTATAACATAATATGCTTACAACTGAGCTCTCTGAGCTAAACAGACGCACGGACTGCAATAAGAGTGTTTAAATGTTATATGGATTAATGTGGCGGCCTTCGCACCACTGACAACAGGCGTAATTTACTATCAAATATGTATAACACAATATGCGTACAACTGAGCTCTTTGCGGCAAACAGACGCATGGACTTCAATAAAACTATTTAAAAGTTATAGGGATAAGTTATACTGGTTTTTGGGTACACTGACACGCAGTGATTGCTATAGAACTGAAAAAAACAGGGACAATTTCAACTCCTATCAAAGGTTTGCTGGCCAAAAAGTGGTAAAAAACAATGCTTTTTCAATTGAAGATCACAGAACACACTGAGCTGCAAAATATCTTCCATTCAAATGCCTCTCCTCCTGCCACCCCCCCCCTCCCCGCAGCCCTCCCCACCTGCAGCTGCACACACCAGTAGATATCCTTAAAACTTTCTCTAACTAAATAAGAAGTGAAATTCTCTAATCTAACTCTATTTTAAGCTGTAGGTAAGTGGATGGTTTCTTGTATTAGAAGAGATTAGCTCTCAGAGCTGTTAGAACAGCTATTGGTTTAAACATAGACAGACACGTCCTGATGTGAAGTGTGATAGACAGAGTATGAGCTCAAACAGAAAATGCAGTTGCATAGATAAAACGAGGTCACATGATTATTGCAGCCAATGAGATGCATACTGTACACTGCAAAGTGGTGATGTTGTACATTCTCCTCACTCCCCTCTATACCCTCGGAGCTGATTAGCTGGCCGCCAAAATGACAGGAAACGCTGAAAATGGCGCGATAGTAATAGTTTATCTGTAAGATTGTCACCTAAACTATCGCGTGATCTAAAATTTCCGATAAGCCTAAAAACTGTGCCGATTTCAACTTTTGTCGATAATATTACTCATCCCTACTTGTGTGGTACATTGTGGTATCTTCATATTGCTATTAGTATAATATTGTACCGCGTTAGCCATAGAAAGCGGTAGAAGAGCACTGAAATCAGCTGATACCTTTTAGAGGCCAACTAAGTATATTTGATGGTAAGCTTTCGAGAGTACTGGCTCTCTTCCTCAGCCATGGTGTTATAAAAGAAACTGAATATTCACAGACTTCTTATACACATAAAACAGGGGTCTTCAAAGGATCTTAAAATATTTAAAAATTACAAAATTCAATAAAAGCAGAGAATTTATTTATAACATTATACTTTGATTTCTAAAATTTAAAAAAATGACTTCAGGTCAAGAACTAAACAATCTAGAAACTGTTGAGGCGTGACAAGAGGATCATTAACTCTTGCTGTTTTCTATCAGTTGGTGATTTGCAGCCCCTCTGGTTCACACTTAGTGTGATATGAATCTAGCTAGTATTGATATTAAGCCTACATTGCAAGTTTGACATTTTTGCACTAACTTAGATTCCCATTCCATCCTCTCTCTCTGCTTCTTAAAATATTTTTGGGTAGCTGCTCTTTTAGTCCGCTGAATTTGTCTGGGAGAAACCTTCCTCATTATCCCTTTATTTGCACAAACCAGGCTCTGTTGGGAATCAGCCACAAGTCTCTTGCCAGCACCATGATCATGCTTAAGTTTTCGTGAAATATCGAATGTTTTCATACATTGTCCAAGGTGTTGCACTATTTGACGCTTTTCGGCAACAGAGAGATCCTTTTTCCTTTCCCATATTATTAGAAACTTGTGGCCTCCTTAATATTGTGGAACATCCTTCTTAACTAGGTGTCCTTTAATTGGGCGCACCAGGTATCTGAGATTGATTTCAGTGATACACAGAGCCCTGAGACACATTACTACGCATGAGTTTAATAAATACAGATAAAACTTGGATAGTGTGTCTTTTCATGTGAATAAATGTGTATTCTCTCAGTTTTGAATATGGAGTCTATAATTTTACACCATCATTTTGGATCACCCTATATATTAATCCTAATAATAAGGTTGGGTACATGTAAGTAAACAACAGAACTCAAGGTTTACAAAATCCTAACTTTAGGTTTGTATTAAAAAATACAAAATTTACAATTGAGAATAACACATGAACATTTCTATTGTTCGATATCTCTAAGACTATGCTCTATGTATTAGCTACAGAGGTTACCTGAGTAAGATATATTTGTCTTGTTTATGTGCATGACGATGCATCCTAAATTATTTGGTAACTGCCTACCAGCTGTGAAAACCTGCTGTGCACAAATTCAAATGTGAGGACACGTTTTGGTCAATTTAAATGTCATGGAATATTCAAAATTTTAATTATCCTTTAGAAGATATGTTTAGATTAAAGTAGAACCAATTAAAGAAGAAACATTCTCAACATTTTAGCATCAAGCAGTTTTCACCTAAAACCACTGAAACTTAACACTTAAAAGTATAAATTACAGGTTAAACTAATTATTACTGCACAGATATTAACCCACAGAAAAATGTCAGATGGAAACTCACCTCAGTAATATGAGAGAAAGGGTAACTGTCAATGAGAATGTTGCTGCATTCACTGCAGTTTTTTATGAATACACTTACTGAAAGCCTCATGATACTATAGTGATCCAAAGGAGGCAGAGGGGAGGATGGGGTTGTAGTGATTCTCACAGTGACTTTCACCGCAGATCTCTCATGCTACTCTGAAGCACTACAGTGAAAAGAGGTCTTCTTGTACAGGAGTGGGTGGGGTCCTCCAGTGCTTTCCCTTTGACACATTCTGTGAATGAGCCTCCCTATCCTAATGGTGGGTGACGTGTCCTTAGTGTTGCGAGCAGAATGACAGAAACGAGGCTAAGTGGTGACAGTGAAAACAGTTAATTTACTCCATACCAGATGTTACACCTAAGAATAATCTATTCAGGAAATACTATATAGCCCATATGGGAAGTCTGTAGCAGGGGCGGCACCAAATCTAGGATCCAGACTTTTAATTATTTTTCTGGATGTCCTTACTTGTTCACCTTAAGCAATCTGGAAACTTCTTTTGGGATTAGTGGGCTGAGCTACTGTAGGTCGGAGGCTGCTAGCCACCAACTGACTATGAAGTTGTGGCTCACTTACTTTCTCCTCATGTATTTCCACTATACAGGGCTTCCCCCCATGGTGCTTTCAGATCTTTGCCCTTTCTAGACAGCTTTGGCCCACTATTCCTTTCTTAAAATTGGGGCAAAGAGACATGGAAACTGGCACTGGACAGCAGCTAGCATAAGCACAGGGGTGTATCACTTATTTGCACAACTGAACAACTTAACAAGCTAGAACTAGAACTGAGCCCCTAAAACCTAGTACTTTTCAGAAAATTCTGCCATTGATATGAATAGGCTTATTACAACATATAGGAAATGAGCCCACAAGTACTCTATAATTTGATTCCTAAGCGTCAGCAATGTACAGTGTGAACAGATAATACAGTTTAGCACAGACAATTCACAGAAAAGCAAGATAAAAGGAAGGACATGATTATATTACTACTGCAATCATCCTTACACAAATTGTACTGAGACACCACAGTAATTTTAAAAGACTACAGTCTGATCTCCCATACAAATTGTTAACTAAAACACAGGACAAAAGTATTGAAGTATTTTCATTCATCAAAGCAAATAGAGATAGCCACAGCTTTAGAAGACCTCTGACCTTCTAGTTCAGTTATTGTGTAGCAATATTTTGCAGCCTGAGTTTTGGAGTAACACAGCTTCCAATGGTCCTTGTCTCAGGAAGCTGGGGGATTAAGTAGAAGAGATGTAGAGATCTGGACACCTCTATCTACTTTCAAGACTGCTTGCTATGGATTAATGAGGAAGGGAGAGGAGAGGGCAAATGAATAATTGTCAGCTCCTGTATCATGTTGAACGTCAAGGAACAAGGATGGTGGGATGCATTATTAAACCTTTGCCTTGGGCACTAGGAGAGCCTGTCCTGTCTCTGAAATGAAAATAGCCCAAGACTCTTTTGCCTCTTCTGTTCGTATCATCTCAAAATATTGAATGTGATCCAGTTCAAGTCTTGGTAATGCTCTAAAATATTAAGGAAGCAATATTTCATAAAGACTATGAAAGACGTTGCACTGATTTTTTTCACTTATTATTTTTCTTTTTTTGTTATAATGTAATGCAAAATCTGGCAAACTTCTTTACCTTCTTAAAGGAGTAATCCATTATCCACTAGAAAAAAATGTAATGACATTGGGGGCAAGATGGCAAAAAAAGGAGAAAAAACTGATACCTTAACTTCCAGGTTCAAGGTCTGACATGCTGGAGATGCTCATTGTAAGTGAATAGAGCACGTACCTCTTTGTCAGGATGAAAACCCAGAAAAGGAACAGGTTGCGAGCAAACTCTGCAGCGGCAAGGGACAGGCAGTAAATGTCATTTTTTTGTGTGTTTATCCTTTTGCCCACCATGGCCCCAATGCCATGTTTGTTTGTTTTTTTAAGTGGACAACCCATTTAATTAAAAAAAAAAATTCCAACTATTATTACTATCATTAGTATTATTACTATTACCTCCTTCTTACAGCAGAATTTGATATAGATTTAACAACATAGTGCCCCTCGCGGTATTGTTTGCCTTTGTCCCTCTATGTATTAGGCTTACAAATAGCAGGAGTGAGGAGGGTATTAATTTTTTTTTTTTTTTTTTAGGAAAGGTAAATCAGGCTGTACATAGATAGAGATAAGAACATATGGGAGTGTGATCACACATGCTGTGCATAGAGAATTTACAGCAGACTGCTCTGGTAATCACACACTGTCCTCAGCATCAGCGTTTCTCAGCAAAAGGGAGGGAAAATTACTCATGAGTTGTGGAAGGAGAAATCAGCACAAGAATGAAGCTGTGTTTGCACATGAAAGCTAATGATGGCAGGAGCATCCTTGGTGCATTTAATTTACATCCAGCATAAATTGTCACCTTGGGGATTCTCCCATTCCTTCAATGCAGCTTGGGTAAAAACTGGGCAAGGTAAGTATATTGTCAGAATTCCTTCTTATTCATCCAAGGCAGAGGGGGCCAGGGCCAGGCTGAGACTAAAAAGCAGCTCTGGCATTCAAACTCTCAAATATCACCCAATATGTGTAAAAATATCAGTGTGCAATGGCAAACTTATTCGCTTTCATCCCTTCAACTCCATTAAATATATAAACCACACCTTTAAGTACTAAAATAACCAATAATCCCGCCATAGATTGACCATAGGACAGTCAGACACCAGTTCTACACAGTCAGAGTACTTTCATACTGACGCTGTAAACTAAACACGACACTACCACAACTATCAGAAACAGGCAGAATACGTAACAATTAGGGGATGTTCACACAGTGTTTTTGGATACATTTTCGATCCAAAAAACTTATTCAAAAGTTCTGCGTAAAACACATCCAAAACGCATCCAACACTCAGGCGCGTGTTTGGATGCATTTTTGCTGCAGCAGAAACACACCCTATAGTGTGCTGTGTCAAACAGATCAAGAACTGACGTCAATTCTTTGAATGGATCCAAAAGATGGATCAGAAAGACGCATGAAAACACACATCACTCGTCTGAACACTGATGCGTGTTTTACGTTGAAAGCAATGTAAAAGATAATGCACTTTTTTAGATGCGTGTTTGGGTCTGTTTAGGGTCTGAAACACGGATCCAAACATGCATCTAACAACCTATCCAAAAATGCAGTGTGAACATCCCCTTAAAGAGAACCTGTCACCTCTTTTGAATTTTTTTTTTTATAAATACTTGTTTTACGTGTTATATAAAAATTCTGAAGCATCTTTTCATAGGAATCTGAATTGTGTAGTTCCTCTGTTATTCCTCCTGGAAATGTATGAATAAAACTGGATGTTACCGTTCCCCTTGTCAAAGAGTTTTGTCCAACCCTCACTGATGGTGTAACACTTTAGGGACATATTCTGTTGACAAGGGGAGAGGCAATATCCAGTGGTCATCTAGGCCAGGGCTACACAGAGACCTATTGAAGCACTGCTGACTGATTTGAACTCTGTAGTGCATATGAGTGCAGGAAGTTCAGTTTACTATAGGTCTTTATCCTGCAACTGTTGCTCAATAGTTAATATCAATTAATTGCAACACAAAAAAACTCCATCCATGTAGGCAACTCCTTGATCGTACATTTTCAGGAGGAATAACTGAGGAACATTACTGGCCCAAACTGCCATAATGACTTCCGATAAAATACGACTTTTTTCGGCCATTAAGTCTATAGCCATCCCCAGCCTTTATAGCAATATATATAAATTCTGACCTCAGACAATTGTAAAGAAAATTATTCAGAACAGACATAGAATAGACTTTAATGGCATATCGCCAAGTCCATCCTGGACCGCACCTATCTTGAGAATGGGCCTACAAAAGTTTCAGAGCAGACTGAACAGAACAGAATGCGTGGCTTGCTCTCCCGTCTGCTCTGTAGCTTTCGGGGCCCATTCCCGAGATAATTGTGGGTCCAAGAGATGGGACCCGCACCTATCACACTTTGATGGCATATTCTAGTGATAAACCATCAAAGTCTATGGTGGTGAAACCCCTTTAGCTAATCCTGCAGTTAGCTTCTCCCCTGCCTACAATGACTTATAACAGGGAGCAACAAACTTTCACCTGTTCTACACTTATTCTCTGTACGGCTCATTAGAGAATTTTAGAGGCATATAACATCCCCCAGTACAGAGCTAACTCTAATGACATGAGCCGGGTGCTCCCTGTTTTGGTTCCACCAGAGCATCATATATCAAAGAAGCCATTCACTGCAATCTCCCAAGACTGATAATACACAGCAATGTCAGGAACTGGGATTTGTCTCCTTAGGGCTGGTGATCTCTTCTAAAGCACAGCCTCACTTGATAGCACTGAAACCGAAATTAAGATTTGTTTCTTGATAAAAGGGTTTTTGCAAAATCCCCTACAGAGGCTCGTATCTGGCTATGAGCCGGCCTCAAAGGATGAGGAGACGGCTGCCCTTGTGCAACTCTCTCTCACTCAGGTCTATGGGAGTTCCAAAAGTAACTGAGCACATTCACTCAGCTATATTTATAACTGCCATATGAAAGAACGGGGAGAACTGGGCAAGCGTGGCAATCTTCCCGTTCACTGGGGCCGGCTTGTATTGAGTTATAAAGCAGAATCAGAAAGGAATTTTGCATTATGGCAAAACCCATTTAAATTGTGCCCTTTTACATAAGAGGTTGAATGGTGTCCTAGGCAAAGCCCTACTGTCACCTAACCCTTGTCAGAACCCTGGACCTGCACCAGACGTTTATAGCATATCCGAAGAATATGCCATACATGTGTGAGATGGGAAAGAGAGGAAGCCTAAGAGCCCAACCAGGATTTAAAAAATATGGACAAACTTTAACCCCTTCAGATCACAGCTACTTTTGTATTTTTCATTTTATCGTACCTGTCTTCCAAGAGCAATAACTTTTTTATTTTTCTGTCTAGCCATATGATGGCTTGGTGCTTTTGACCATATCATATAATGAACTGGGAAACCAAATTTCTTTTTTTAATGCAGGGTGGAGCATGAAAAAAACACAATTACACCATGTTTGCAGGGCTTTAGTTTTTATGCCGCTCATTCTTTGGTATAAACGATATGTTGTTTTCTGTGACCAATACCTTTTTTGTTTTTCACTCTATGGACCTGAGTGAGGGCACTTTTTTTTCACAAAAGAGAATACATTTATTGATGGACACAGGTAAGGGAACGCTTCCTGATAAATGACTAGGGCTGGATGACTAGTCGCTGCTCGCTATAGGTAAAATATCCTCTGAGGTAGAGCGCTGGTCACAAGAAGCAAAAACAGAAAGCAAAAGAAATGAGTCATCTTCCTGTGAGGTCACTTTTTTGTTGGTTGAACTGTACAATATGGGATATTGGCAACTTTTTCATCACTTTTTTATTCCAATTTATTGGGGACATGAAATAACCCCCCCTCCCCTCCAAAAGAAAAAAAGCTACAAAAACCTGAGGCTTCTGGCAGCCATGGCAGCCGATTGTTACCCCATGATTACATGGTTGGGGGGGGACAATATATAGTTACATAATTACATAGTTTGTAAGGCCTAAAAAAGACAAGACGGCCATCCAGTTCAGCCTATTTTGCTAAAGTGTTGCTAAAGTGTTGATCCAGAGGAAGGAAAAAAAAAACAATGAGGCAGGAGCTAATTGTCCTCATTTTAGGGAAAAAATTCCTTCCCGACTCTAATTTGGCAATCAGAATAATCCCTGGATCAACGACTCTTCTCCAGAATCCTAGTCACTATAACTTGTTATATGCAGCACTGCTCCTCATTTATTTAAACCTAGGGCTGCAATAACCACGGAGTCTAAATTGTTAACAGCAGGGATCAGAGGTGGCTCCAATCTCTGCTGTAGGTGGCACTTGCCGGCTGTCATTAACAGCCAACAACTGCCGCATATGGAGCGTGAGCCTGCTCCATACAACCTTCACGCTATATGGATGTATGGGTACTTCTAAATGCGTGAGGGGGTTAAACAATTATATTAAAAAACCTAAAAATATGTTGATTTAGAAAAAAAAAGACAATAGTGTACCGATAAAAAAAATTCACCTCACAGTATTCATACCGTTAGTGACATATCTTGATTGACCCCAGGAATAACACCCCTGGTCGGAGCTTATAGCACTGCTATAACGGTTAATTATCACCCCCTGTAGAATTCATATCAGCCCCCACAGAAGTGATACTACTGGTTTAATAATAAGGGATGAAAGCCACCAGGGTTAGTAATGATCTGTGTGGACACTATTCGCTAAAATCCAGCCTATAGCATCCATGCAGATTATTGCTAGCTGTGGTGGATTTCAGTCCTTATTGCCACTTAATCAGGATAACAGTGGCAGTAAGGCACTGAGAAGACTCACCGAGGAGTTAATCTGCAGTCGGAAGGGAGTAGGGGGAAGAATTTGGCATCTGATAGCTGCTGCAGGAGACATGACTGAGAGTCTTTCACACTGCCAGAAGCAAACTGAGACCAGGAGCCAGAGCCACTCCACGGGTGAGGCATGAGGCAGCCCAGCACAGAACCTTGTCTGATGCTCACTAGTGAGATCCCGGAGCTGGCTGCCGAAGAGTAAATGCAGCCCAAGCAACTTGGAAGTCGGACATAGAGCCCACAAGAAAACTGGCATGTGGCCAATCTGGGCCTGGTGGGGGCTGATGGGTTACCTGGATGGAATAAGAGGAAATCCTCACCCTGTGCTTTCCTTGCCCAATTTTTACCCCCAAACCATTGAAGGAATGGAAGAATCCTTAAGGTGGTGTGGCAGCCAAGAGGAGTGATATAATTTGTAAGGCTTTTGCTGGTGTTTGTGCCTACTGCACAACTCCGTCAGGTTTTTTCATGTGCACAGGCTTCATTGAGTTTGAAAATGCTGCACTAGAAAGTTCTCCTTTTCTTTTTTTTTTGTTCTTCTTCAGAAAAACAAATAAAAAATCTGTTTTTATTTCAAATAATCTACCATGTGACACAAACTTTCATGTTAGTAATTTGAAGTTAATTTTACCAGCTACTTATATTTTGCTTTGCAGATTCTAACTTGCTGTCTCACAATTAGTGTCTCTAATATTTAGCTGGACAGATGTGTTGTAGTCACTAAGGGTGACATATATGAACAGGGCTGCACCAGATATCTGGCATCTTTACAGCCCGATATCAGGCGCAGGCCCACTCATACATTTTCAAATCTCCCGCACGGGGAGGCGGGGCGCACTTGAGCCGTAACGAAGCTACAAATTTATAGCTTCGCTATGGCATTTCTGGACACATTACAGTCGGATCAGGTATACCTGAACCCGAACTGTCTTCGGAGTGCTGGAATGCGCCTGATTTATGACCCACTGTAGAGTGGGTTCATAAATCAAGTGCATTCTATGCCTTTTTTAAACGCATGAAATTTGACATGTAAATGCCAAATTTCATGCATGTCACCCTAAATGTTCTGCAAGTACATTTTCACAGACGTTTACCACCATAAACATTATAAAACATTTTCCTTCATAAGTAGAATCTAAAAAGAAAGGGCCCACAGCTAATTCCTGGGGTGGACATTTGTAGAGCTCAGGGTATGGTATCATCATGTCATGGGTTAGTCAGCAGTCACAAACTAATCATAAGATGTTAAGAAAGATCATGATATTAAGTTTTTGCTTATTTATTTATATATTTTTAAAACAAATTTGAATAAAAACTAAAATCAAATTTTGAAAAAAAAAGCCTTAGGTCCCAGCGGGAAAGGGGGGGAGCCCATTTTAAAGGGGAACACAGCCTACCCAAAACGGTCCCTTTCATATTTTCACTTCCCAAGACCTTACCCCCATCTGGTGAAGGATTTTGCCTCCCCCACCCCCCCTTTTTTGTAATATTTTTGTTTTGATACCTCGTTATATGTTACAGATTTTGAGCCTAAATATCTAAAAAAAGCTCCTTCTTTTAAAAAACCATTTTTAGGGCCAAAATTAAAAAAACCCCCGGCCGGGTCGGGGCCCCCCGGGTTTTCCCCCAAATTTTCCCCCGGCGGAAATCTGCGCCTGTTTTAAAGGGCCGCCCCCGGGGGGCCTCAAACATATCATTTTAAAGGGGTCCGCCGGCCTCGCCAGCGTTTTGGAGGCAATGGGGACATGGGGGGTTTGGGCGCGCGCGCCTATGTTTTTCGCCGTCCGGGGAAGGGCCCTCATCCCAATCGGGAAAAAAGTCCGCCCCCTCCCCCTTGTGTGGGGATGCAGGCGGGACTTAAGTCGCCGGCGGGGACTGGCCGAAAAAACTTTTTCCAAAGGCGAGAAAAGGTTTGGAGCGGGCGAAAACCCATCCAGATGTTGGGTGGGGAGGTATAAAAGAAAAAATTCCGCCTTTAAAAAGGCTTTTCCCTATACTTTTTTTTTGGGGGTCTAAAACCTCCGGGGGCCAAAGGGCAAAGTGAAGCAGGATCGGGGAAAAAGGCGGGGGAACCCGGATGGGAAGATCAGGGGACAGAACTCGGCCTCCGCGGCCCGGCAGCAGGAGTGTAAAACCCCGGGAAAAAATTGTTTTTAATTAAAAGGGGGAAAAAACATGTCAGAAAAAGGAAGGAAGTACAAAATACACTTTTTAAAAAAAAAAAACACTTTCCCCCAAACTCGAAAAAGGCACAATATAAAGAAATTGAAAATTGGGGAAAAAATTCCCGGGGGAAATTACAGTAATTAAAACCCCCTGAAATCTTTCCCCCTTGGGTTCGGAAAATAAACCGGCCCAATCAGAATAGGGGGGGGGGGGGCGAAAAAGGGCCCCCAATTCTAGTTTTTGGAGGATTTTGGACCAATCAAAACCCCAGGGGCGGGACATTTCAAAATCCAGAAAAAAAGGCTCCCAAAAAGAGCTGTTTTGGCTGAGAAAAGGGGGGGCCGCCTAGCTCGGCCAATCAGAATAGGAGCGACAAAGCCCCCTTTTCAAAGCCAAAGGAAAAATTTTTAAGCCCAAAATCAGAAAAAACGACAAAGCCCCTTTCTAGCCTATGGGGGAATTTTGGGAAAACCCAAATTTCAAAATCCCCCGGCGGGACATTTTAAAAAATACGGAAAAAAGGGCCCTGGAAAAGGGAGCTTTTTGGGCTGAGCAAAGCGGGAGCTTGGCTACCCACCCCAATCAAGCGCGAGCACTTTTTTTCCCCCTTTATAGTAAAATGGAGAGATGTCGCACTGAAATCTCGGCCTCAGCGCCGTGCGGAAATGAAGTATTAATTAAAAAAAAATATTTTTATTAAGTGTAATACATGATTAGATAAAGGGGCAAAAAATTTGTATAAAAATAAACCCGTTAAAAACCCCAAAAACCCAAAACGCTTTTTGTCGCCGAACCGGGGCGCTACATAGGAATTCCCCATAGAGAAAAATTCCCCGGGGGAAATACAGTAATTCAAATTGTTTAAGCTTTTTCTCTTTGGGGTCGGCAAAAACCCAGCCAATCAAATGGGAAAGCGACAATGCCCCTTTTTCTTTTCCAAAGGAGGAGAATTGCCCAAATTCAGAAAATCGACAAAGCCCCATTCTAGCCTTGGAAAAAAATGGCCCCAATCATATTAAAAGGCGGGACATTTCAAAATACAGAAAAAAGGGCAAAACCCAGCTGTTTGGGTTTTAAGCACGGGGGCTCGCCAGCTTACCAAATTCAGAGCGCGAGCTACTTTCTCATAAGTTCTATGGGGAAAAGAAATTCTGAGCGCGGCCCCCCATTGATTGGCTAATTTCAAAGAAACCGCCCCGGGGGAAAAAATTTGGAACCAATGGGGAGGAAAGGCGAACCGGGGGAACGGGGCCAAAGGGGTTTTTTTAAAGCAATTTTGAAATCAAACTGTATAAGGCCCCAAATCCCAAATAACCTACACAAGTTGTCCCCATGTTTTATATAAAAAAGGAAAACCTAATATTTGCTTTAAAGAAAAAAAAAATATTTAAATTCCCCCAAAAAAACATTTTATTTTTTTATTTTTTGTTTTCCAAGGGTCAAAAAGTATGGGTTCATCAAAAAAAAGAAAAAAACATGATTTTAGGAAATTTAATTTTTTTTTTTTGTTACCCATATTAGGATTCCCCTTTTTTTACACATCGTGACAAATTTTTTGTGGTTTTTAAAAGTGATTTTCCCGGGCCCTAAAAGTTTGGGTTTCCCGATTTCATTCAAAACCCATAGGGGCTCGCTCGCTCTCCCATTGGGCCAAATTACGGCGGCCCCTTTGAAATTAGCCAATCACAGACGCGCTCAGAATTTCTTTTCCCCCTAGAACTCTATGAAAAAAGTAAGCTCGCGCCCCCTGATTGGCCCAAAGCTTTTACAGCCCCCCTGCTTCAACCAAAACAGCTCGTTTTCCCGGGGCCTTTTTAAATGTATTTTGAACGTCCCCCCCTTTTTAATATGATTTGGTTTCCCTTTTTTTCCCTAGGCTAGAAAAGGGGCTTTGGGCCCCTCCTTAAACAAATTTGGCAAAATTCCCACCAAAGGGAAAAAAGGGGACATGCGCTCCAATTTTATTGGTTTTTTCTCCCCAAGGATGAAATGGGACCCTTTCGCCCTATTTTGATGGTCAATTCTCCTCCATAGGATAGATTTGGGCCCTTGTCCCCTCCTATTTTGATTTGGGTTGGTTTTAAAGCCGACCAATGAGAAAAGCTTAAAAAAAATTTGAATACTGATTTTCCCCCCAAAAAATCTCTATTGGGAAAATTTCCCCAAGAAAACGGGCCCTTTTCGGCGAAAAGCTTTGTTCGGGGGTTTTTTTTTTGCTTTATTTTTATAAAAATTGGGTTTTTCCTTTAACTGATCAAAGTATTACACTTTAAAAAAAAATATATTTTAAATTTTTAAACTTTATGCCCGGGAAGGCGCCCGAGCGCCGAGATTCAGTGCGCCCCTCTCTCCATAGACTATAAAGGGGGAATAGCTCGCGCTCTGAAGGCTGGAAACCAAGCTCCCGCTAGCTCACCAATCAGCTCTTTGCAGCCCTTTTTTCAGTATTTTGAACTGTCCCGCCGGGATTTTTTTATTGGTCCAAACTCCTCCATAGGCTAGAATGGGGCTTTTTCGCTCCTATTCTGATTGGGCTAGAACTTTCCCCTAGGCTAGAATTGGGCTTTTTCGCTCCTATTCCCGATTGGTTTTTAAACTCTTTTTTTTGGCTAGAATGGGACTTTTTTCCGGGTCCTATTCCGATTGGCCCGGTTTTTTGCCGACCAATGAGAAAAAAGGTTTTAGAAATTTTTAATTAAAATTTTATTTCCCCCGGGAATTTCCAAAATCATATTTTTGATAGGTGCCGTTTTTAGAGTTTTTGGGGGAAAGTTTTTTTTTTTTATTATGTGATTTTGTAAAAATTCAGTCTTTTTTGACACGATTTTCCGCCTTTATAAAGGGGATTTTTTTGGGGAAACAAAAATCCTGCTGCACGGGGCGGAGCGCCAAAAACTTCTGCGCGATCCCCCCGATCCGCTCCCCATGTTCCATCCTGCTTCCCTTCCCTCGGACGGGGGGATTTAGCCAAAAAAAAACAGGTCCCCTTGGCGACTGGGCCCAGCGCCGCGATTTGGCGAGCCGGATTGGGACATGGGGCCCCGGACTATACGACCCCGCCGCGTCCCGCCCCGGAACGGCCAACCCAAACCGCGCCCCCCCGCGCCCACTGCCCCCCCACTTTCCCGTCCCTTTTATGCGGGCCGCACCCCCAAAGTGCCGAACCTGCTCCGACAAACGGGGGTTCGGGCTGGGGGGCGCAGTGTACTCCAAAAACTTTGGGGTAAAGCCCCTTCCCTAATGTCGCCCTTAGTTCTTTTTTTAGTGCCGTGGGAAAACCCCATTCTTAGTAATGGGGGGGACCATTAAGGTTTAATTCCTTTTCCCCTGACACCTTACAGGGTGTGCAGAGTTTCCCCACATGCGTTTTTGAGAAATAAAAGTTTTTTATGTTCCCTCATAGTCTGACAGGCCCAAAACTTAAATTTTTCTGTATACGGAGCTATGTAAGGACTTTTGTGTTGATGTTTTGGTTGGTAGTCCGGTTCTACTTTGATGCTTTTTAACAATGATTTTTTTGGGAAACCCGGGTGAACAAAAAAAAAGCAAAAATTTTGGTATGTTTTTTCATTTTTAAAAATTTTTTTCCCAAAAATTTACCATGTTAACTTTTTCCCGAGGGAGGGCCAAAACAATTAAAAGGGATACCCAATTTATATTTTTTTATGTTTTATGGTTTTACACAATAAAAACACTTTTATTTAAAAAAAGAAAACATGTTTTTGTATTGCCATAGTCTGAAAGCCATAACTTTTTTATTTTTCTGTGTACATAGCTGTGAAGGGGCTTGTTTTTTGCAGGATGATTTGACGTTTTATTGGTATCCATTCAAGGGGGAAATCCCCTTTAAATCTGTTTTGTGGAAATTAGGATGAAGAAAATATAGCAGTTCTGGCTATAGAGTATAAATGACATGCTGTTTTACTCTCGGGGATGATACCATTACATCGATACTCAATTTTCATCTTTTTAATGTTGTAGCACTTTTTAAAAAAATAATGTGGTTTTATTGTGTAAAAATGTGTTAATGCATTGCTTTCTTCCAATAACCATAACTATAACATGAGGAGCTGTGTGACATTTTTTCTTCCAGCTATGTGACATTTTTTTTTTTTTCCGTGACGAACTGACGTTTTCATTGGTATCACTCCGGCATTTAACCCCTTACTGACATGGGACATATGAGTACGTCCTGATGTCAGTAAGTGGCTTTGTAGCCATATCGCAGCGCATTCCCACTACATAGCCGCCAGGTGTTAGTTGCTAATTGCAGGTAACACCCGGCGGTTACAACGCGGGAGGGTGCATAAATCAATGAGAAATGGTGCCGGGCACCGTTCCTCACTGCGGTCAGGGCACCCGCGGCAAAATCGCGGGGCCCAGATCGCTTAACATGGCAGCTGGAAGCCTTATGAAGGCTTCAATCGCCACTATGTTTGCGATTTCTCTACTTCTGGCCCCAGGCAGGAAATGGGGAAGGCACCATATTGGTACACCCTAATGCATTGCCTATACAATGTAAAAAAATATAATATGTAAAAATGATCACGACGCCTAGTAGTGAAGCACCCTATGAAGGCTCAAAGTAAAAAAAAAATGTTTTAAAGTGTAAAAAAAAATAAAATTAAATCACCCACTTTTGCTATTTTACAAAAAAAAAGGAAAGTAATAAAAAAGTTACACGTGTTTGGTATTGCCGCATGCAAAAAAGTCTGATCTATTAAAATAAAACATCATTTATCCTGTACGCTGAACACTATAGAAGAAAAAATTTCCAAGCGCCAAAATTGTGGGTTTTTTGGGTCATTTTATGTCCCCTAAAAATTGGAATCAATTTAATGAAAAAAGATGCATGCATTCCAAACTGGTAGCAATAAAAAGTAAATTTCAGCCCCCCAAAAAATCACCCTCACTCATGTCCGTAGGTGTTAGTGCAAAAAGGTTATTGGTCACAGAAAATGGCACCACGGCGCAAATTTCAGAAGTAGAAAATGTTTGGTACTTTTTTATGGTACCAAAACATAACAGAAACCCTACATGTTTGGTATTGTTGGATGCCTATCAATCTGTAAAATACAGATAACACATAATTTTTACCAAAGTTTGAACACCGTAAAAACAAAAGTGCCACAAACATGGCACAAGTATGGTTTTTTTTCACATTTTGCTCCACTTAGAATTTTTTTTATGGTTTCCCAATATATTCTATGGTAATATGAATCACACCACTAGAAAGTAAATCTTCATATGTCTATGTAGGTGGAAAAATAAAAAAAAGCTTATTGCGAGGAGGGAAAAACGAACGTCAAAAAAAATTAGTTCTCGGCGTTAAGAGGTTAAATTACTTTTTATCGCTTTTTATTCCATTTTATGTACAGACAGATGAACAAAAATCGCAATTCTGTCATTGTTTTTTTTTTTATCATACCGGTTAAATAATCTGACAGATTTATAGGCTAGGTCGTTACGCATGTGTACTTTTTAATTTTTGACCTTTTTGGGGGTGATTGCTGCTTCTAATGAGAAAATGGGAGTATGTGTGTTTTAATTTATTTATTTGTACAGTTATGTGTTTTACTTTTTTACATTTCACTTTTTTAATTGTCCCCATAGTAGTACTGCTATGTATCACCATTACCATGCCCAGCTGTACCCTCAGTTTCTGGAAACCCCTTTCCCCCTATGACTTATGAGTATGTCAAATGTTAAGACTATGCATTTCTATCTGTAATTCTGGTATTTGAACTTTAATATACATATTTACTGCACTTGTCTATCAATATTACGCATTAGGGGCCATTTAGGGGTATTTGCTCTGTTTTGGGGCTGTGGTTGGCAGAGAAAAGCCCACCCCCGCACCCTCCGCATTGACAGGTTCATGTTCCACGTGAAAACCGGGCGGAAGAATGAACATGTTCAATGTGTTTAGGACCGCCGACGATCTAAAAAACCATCGGGCAGAAAATCCGTGCAGTAGTTACTCCTGCACAGATTTTCCATAGAGGTCCGTTATAAAGTTTTTTTTGGTTTTCAAAACCAAAAACCGTCTGTAAAACCGGCTGAAAAACCTGCTGTGGGGACATGTCCTTACTGTGATGTTTCAGCAACACTGTACAATGCTCTGTTAAATCTGTCTTTACTGGCTGTATTGTGCAGGCATAAAGAAAAAATAAATTACCATCTTCTGCAGAAAAAAAAAATCTTATCTATCTAATATTTGTATCCTATATTGATAGTATAGGTAACTCATATTGATCCATGCTATATAATTTTATTTTAACAAATATATAGTTACAACTATTTATAAAATAAAAGTCTGAAAATTCAATAATGTAAATGTTCCCTTAAAGTTCTCAGCTGCATTATGAGATAAATTGACAGGATTCGCCAGCAGTATACGTATATTTCATGTGAAAGTTTCAGCAACCCACATTTCATCTTTAATTAACTGTAGGTATTACCCAACCACCTCAGCAGTGACAAGAGATGAGTCAATACATCATCTCAAAGCCAAAAGAAATTCAAATCCATGCAGCAATCATTTATTGTCCCGTTTTTTTATTTTCCCCAAACAGTGAATTTTGGGTTTGGGCCCAAGCTGCTTGGCCCGGGCCGTGTCCAATTCCTGCTGCTCGGGTTTTTTAAACCCACCCCCCTTTGCAAACATCCCCAGTACTGTCTGCTGCTAAAACTCTTTTTTTATAATTTTGTAAACTTTCATAAGTTTTTTTTTTTCAAACCTTGTGCTGAATCTATATAGCATCATTTTAAAATGTGGTTTTCCTTTTTAGTAATTTTTTAAGGGGCCAATAAAAATAGTGCTATACATTACATTGCTTGTTTTTTTTACATTTTGATGTTTTTGGATATGTCCCAACCCCCCTCTCTTTTAACGGGTTTTGCAAGGGAAAACCCTTATTACTGGCGGGCTAGTTTTACCCAATTTCAACTCTTTTAATCATTTAAAATATACACCCAATTACAGTACTAAAGGGCATTTTTTTGAAATATTTTGCATGCTTTGGGGTTTTGGGAATTATCTAAACCCCCTTTATCTGTTTTCTTAAATTTTGTTTTTCATCGACCATGTAGCTTGTATCTATTCTTACATTTTGTTTTTCATCAAGCATTACTAATTAGCTAAGATCTAAAGTTTTATTGTTGTAATAATATTGTTTCGTTTATTTAAAAACCATTTGAAATCCCAAATGTTAAAATTGCAATTACCATTATAGGTGTTATGTTTTATTATTTAACTAGGATAATGGTGTGGTTTTGGGGTTTTTAATATCATTTTAAGTTTTCCTTTTAAACAAAAATAATGTGAAGGTAAATGTTTTTGCAGATATGTGTATTCTGCTGTCAAAATTTAGCCTGTATATTGAAATAGCAACGGGTCTAATTAAAAAATTTTCTCCTAACTTTTCCATAGTCGCCAAATTATTCAATTCCAACATTAATACAAGAGTTTTATAATTTGGGGGGGTTGGGAAATTTTCCCAAAAAATTTTCATCGGCCCACTTCCCAAATTTTTCCGACAAAAAAAAAATTTCGGCCCGAATTATTTCCCGGCAACAAAAAAATTCGCTTTAAAAAAGGGCCAACTTTTTTCCGGGTTTCACAGAGCCTCCCAGGGTCTTAAACGTTGTCCCTGTTTAAAATATCAGGGGGAGCTTGGTTTGGTCTTCTTTAAATGTTGGTTTTAGTTAAACACGCAATGACTGCCGCCGCTTTTTAGAATCGTTCATTTATAAAATTCCCGGGCCCTTTGAGGGGCCCAAAAACTACCAAAAAACTAAAGGGGGAATGTACCCCTTATAAATTCATCCAGCAAAGGGCGGGAAAAAAACAACTAAATTTTTCAGGTGGCAACTTTTAGTGACAAGTGGGGGGACGGGAAGAAACGGGCGCGGGAATTTCAAAAGTGGGCACAATAACATTCTGGGGGGTTGGAAAAACAGGGGGAAGCCACAGAGGGCACAATGACGGAAACCCGGAAAGGTCACGGGGGAAAGCAAAAGAGGTCAAAGTGGCAAAATGACATTTTGGGGGCGGCAAAACAATTATTAGGCCCAGAGTGGCACAATGAAAACGTGTGGGAGGTGGGGGACAGCAGCAGCTTTAATCGGGCAGGGGCACAAGACTTTTCTGGAGGGGGAAAAAAACATTTTAGGCCACAAAAGGCAAAAACACACAGTGTGGAGGTACGGGGGCAAAAGAAATGAATCAGGCAGTCCCACAATGACTTTCGGACGGCAAAAACAGTATTCCCCCCAAATAAGGGCACAATCACACAGTGGGGGGTCACGGGGGCCCAACAAAAAAAAGAGGCCCCCCCCAGGGGCGCGGCACAATCACTTTCTGGAGGCGGAAAAACATTTTTAAAGGCCAAAAGAGGGGCACAATGTTAAAGTGTGGGGGGGTTTCACGACACGCACATAAAATCAGCAGGGGCCCACAAAGACATTCAGGCGGCAAAACAGTATTGGGCCCACAGGGGGGACAATCACACAGTGGGGGGGTCCCCCGGCGGCACAGTATGGGGTCGGGGCGGTGGCACTTGGACATTCTGGGGGCGGCCCTAAACAGTTTTGGGCCCAAAGAGTGGAAACAATGATACAGTGTGGAGGTCACGACAGAAACACATGAGATGGGGGGCAGTGGCCCCAAAGGGAACATTCGGGGGCGGCAAAACAGTAATTGGGGAAAAAAGAGGGGCACAATGATACCTGGGGGGTGGGAGGGTTCCACGCCGCGCGCCGAGTCGGGGCCCCGGTGGCATTAATTTGACTTTTCTGGGGGCAAAACAGTTTAGGCCAAAGGGGTTGGACAATCCCAACCCAAGTGGGGGAGTCACGACTTTGGAAAGAAATGAATAAAGGCAGGGGGCCAATGACATTCGGGAGGGGCAAAACAGGGGGAAAGGGCCAAAAAATTGGGGGGCACAATAAACTGAGAGCGGATTCACGGGGGCAGCAGCATGAGGCCCAGCCCAGTGGCAAAATGCCCACAGTGGGTGTTCAGGCAACAGCAACAGCAGCAGCAGCAGGGTCATAGAGTGGCACAATGACAGGTTGGGGGTTGGGGGCAATACCATCCCGGGGTAAAGATAGGGGGTACAGATGGAAAACTGCACAATGTGGGGCATCAGGGGGGTGGGGCATCAGAAAATGGCTAAAGGCAGGTATTTTTTAAACCCCCGATTTGAGGGCCTAACTTTGGGGTTGTTTTGGAAATCTTGCCGACCCAAACGCCGGGGAAACCCCCTTGACAAAGGGGTTCGGGGGCGGCCACAACCCCCGGGGACAAGCGGGTTCTCCTTGGGGTTTAACGAGGCCCCCCGAAACACTAAACCCCCCCCAAATTTTAGGCCACACTACGGGGCCGGGGCAGGCCCCACTTTTTCCACTGCAAACTGGGCAATTTGGGCGGCAAACATTCCATTTTGGGGCTCCCCCGGGAGTCCAGGGGTCTTTTAACTGAGGGGGCAGATGCTGTCCAATTGGGCCACAACCTTTGGTTCGGGGACTGCTAAAGGTCCTGTGCTGCTTGGCGACTGCCCCCCTCACTAGGGGGGAAAGGGAATCTGCTCTCAGTACTCCGACTTGGGGTTACTACTGATGGGGGGTATGTCCTCCCCCCCCCTTTCCCCCCAGCACCCGCGGCAGGATTTACGGAGCCTGGGGAAACCCCCCCGGGCCAACCGTAAGGGGGGACAGGGCCCACATAGGCAGCACCCAAAATGATTACGGGGGTTTTTTCCTTTTGTATTTAGTTTGTCTTCCCTCTAAATAGCTGGGAAAAAGGCTCCCATTTTGGACCGATAGCGAGGGCCCAAATTAGGGTGGAGAAACCCGAAGTCATCCCTCTTGGGGGATGCTGATATTTCCCGGGCATAGCCAGGGAAAAAAAATGCTGTGGGGCCCTCGCACAAGTGACTCCGAGGGGGTCCCCGCCTCCATTTTCCCCCTGTAAAACTGCCACGGTCTTGGGGGTCAATCTGCCCGCTTCTTCCCCCAAACTCCTCCACCTCCTCCACCTGCTCCTGCTCCCCTCCTTTTCACCTGGGGGTTTTGGGGGAAAATCCCCTCATTTCACCAGGGCAATTTTCTTTTGCTCCAATGTCCTCCTTCTCTTCCAAATTTTATCCCCACCGGGCTTTATTGGGCCCCGAGTTTTAGTCGCCAAGTCTCCAGTCCCCTGCCCAACAGATTTTTCAGCATCTGTTCCGGAAATGAAACAGTGGAATGATGTTATTCACCCATAGTCCTGGCGACTTAAAAAATAACGTCGCCCCCTCGGGAAAGGCCTCAACAAACGGAGGGGTCCACGCATGACTGCCACTGGGTGACATCAAAGTTTCACCGGGGAGTATTCCGTCTGCGGGGTCATCAAAAAAATCGTTAATTTGGGCCTTTTCTGTTCATTTCAAATCGGTCCAACATGGGGCAGGGTGGAATTTCCAGGGGGGGAAACATTGCATATCAAAAGTTTTGTTGGGGGGGCCGTTCTGCCCCCTGCAACTCAGGAGGGTGGTTTTCCCGGCTTTTTACGAATGGGTTAAAATGCATTTCACAGTTTCCCGGCCATTTTTCAGGAAAGTTTTTGAAGATCGGTGGAAGAACTTTCCCGGAACCCTTTTTCACAAAACCCGATTGAACACATCCCATGCATGCGCATGGACCCCTCCCTCCTCGGGTCAGGGGCGGGCCCCATGTTCCTCCCAATTGTCCGTTCCCCCATGGGTTTCCTTTTTCCCGGTTTTGGGGGGAGAAAGCCACACATCATTTTTGCTGCCGGGGGGCGCGGAAGCAGCCCCCCTGGTGACTTTGTTCGCCGAGGGAAGCCAGGTGTAGAAAAAACGTGGGCACGGGGTGTGCCCCACCAATGTGGTATGATGGAGCAGTACTTTGGGGGAGGCTGAGATGGGGGTCATGGGGGTGGAGGGGGGGAGGCGGACATTGGGGCTTTCGCAGTTTGACAAAAGTGGAGGGGAAAAGGGGGGCGTCTTTCCAAGTTGTTTGGGGGTTGGGCTGGAGGCCCCATTTAACCCCGTGGGGCCCTAAAGACCCTGTAATGGCCCTGACCGTATTACTCTCCAGAGCTGCGCTGCCGTGCCACCTTGGAAAAAAAAAAAAAAAAAAAAACCGAAAGCTAAAAAACTGACCCACCTTCTGTTCACATAAATTTTTGAAGTGGGTACTGCCTTTTTTTTTAAAAAAATTACGGGGTTGGAACTCTTTCCCTCTCGGCTCGGCACAAACCATTAGTTTTTATGGGAAAGGTGCAGAGTCCACCATTTGAAAGGGGGGACCCGCAGACCAAAATCTTTGGGCAGGAGCACGGTCAGCTGCTGCACCTTTGGATGGTTTCCAATGTTGTTCTTTGCAAATCGCCTCGATTTAAAAGGGCTGCTGGGGCCCCAAAAGGGGGGGGGAAGGGGGGGGGCAGGAGCATCTGGGGCCGGAAAAATAATGGTCAAAGAGAAACACTCCCTTTGCAGAGGTGGGGGAGCCTTGATGGCTGCCAAAGGGGATGCGTGCCCAATGGGGGCTGGCCCGCTGCTGCTGGGGGTTGCCGGCAGCAGGGGTTGGGCCACCACCCTCTGAGCCATTTTCTCCCAGGGGCCCCCAATTGGGTGATGCGCATGTGTTTTTACGCAGTGCCTGGTGCCCAAAGTTTGCTCCCTGGCCCCGCCCCTTTTCCTGACAAAGTGAAACCCTTGGCCCCCACCCAAACCCCCCAATGCCCCCCGGCTTCTCATCATCTATTTTTTGTTTCATCGTCACTGCTGTCCCAACACCGGGGCTTGGGAGCCGAGGGTGACCTCTCACAACCCTACCTCCCCATCCACTCCCCCATCTTTTCTTTGCCGCCCACTGCAAAAGCAGGCGAATTTTGGCCCCTTTTTTTCGCTTTCCAAGTAGCTGCCGGGCGCCCCCCTCAAATTGTTCATCCTGCTTATAGTGGCCTGGCCCAAAACCCCAAGTTGATCTCTGGCTGAGGGGAAACCGGGATGGGCCCGGGGGGCGGGCTGAGGGACAGGTGAGGGGCCGGTGACCCCCTCCCGGGGCCCTGCCAATAATGGTTTTTGTCTGAGGTTTCCCCCCCGAAATCTTGGTGGGGTTGTCAGATTCATCGGGGGAAGAAAGGGGTGAAAACCTTTGCAACCCAAACAAAACCCTTTGGGGTTTCTGAAACAACACACCCGCTTGAGACAGCGGGAGTTGTGGCCCCACCGAGTGACCCCTGCCGACTCCCCCTTTCTGTGCTCACTGGGCCTTTTTTCCCTGAATGTTTTGCACTGCCAAATTTGCAAAGGGGGGAGCCTGCCCCCTCTCTGGGCTTGGGAAAAATGTTTGTTCTTTAAAAATTAAAAGACACTGTTTGGGTGATGATAATTTTTTATGAAAAAATACACCCTGTTTTTGGACTCCCAAATGAACCCCCGTAACCCAAAATTTTGGGTTTAACCCCTTGGGTATAAAGGGGGCTCCCACAAATGGGCCCGGAAAAAATTTTCTTGTATGGTCGTTTAAAAAACCGTGTATTTTTACGGGAAAATAAAAGCACAAAAAAGGGTTTAAATTAAAACCCTTGACATGAATAAAGGCTACAGGAAAAAAAGTATATATTTTTTCGTTTAAAAAGACCGGTTTTTTTTTTGACACCACACAACAAAAACAACGCTTAATTAACCCCTGGAAAGTAAATTTTCCAAAAGAAAATTTAGGGCCCCCCAAAAATAGTAACTTTGTGCGTGTTACAATTGCGTGTTTTTTTTTATGCCCCCAAAAACAAATGAAACAGTTTTAAATTTAAACCCTTTTCTTGTGAAATTTGGCTAAGGGAAAAAATTTTTTATTTTTGGGGTTAAAAAAAAAGGTTAAATTTTTTTTCGCACAAGACAAAACAACGCTTAATTTTCCCCCCGGGTTAAATTGCGCCAAAGAATTTGAGCCCCACAAAATAGTAGCTTTGTTTGCGTGTTTTCAATTTCGTGTTTTCTAGCCACCCAACAAGAGATACCGTTGAAAATTTTAAAAAATTTTTCTTGTAATTTTGGCTTTTTGGAAAAATGTTAAATTTTGGGGGTTGAAAAAACGGTTTTATTTTTTTCAGCCCCCCCAAAAAAACGCTTAAATTTAAACCCCGGATGTAAATTGCGCCCCAAAAAATTGGACTGCAAAAAATAAAAGAGCTTTGGAAACGGAAATTTCGTTTTTTTACCCACACAACAAGAATTTCAGTTTTAATTAAACCCTTTTCTTGTGAAATTTGGCTTTCAGGAAAAAATTTATATATTTTGGGGTTGGGAAAAAAACGGTTTATTTTTTTTTCAGCACACCACAAAACAACATTAAAATTTAAAATCTGGGATGTAAATTTTCGCCAAAGAATGAGCCCACAAAATAGTACTTTTTAGCGTGTTACATTTGCGTGTTTTTCTACGCCACAAAAACAAGAAACAGTTTAATTAAAACCCTTTTCTTGGGAATTTTGGCCCACAGGGAAAAATTTTTTATTTTGGGGTTGAAAAAAACGGGTTTTTTGGGGTCACACACCAGCAAAACAACGCTTAATTAAACCCCTGATGTAAAAATTTCCCAAAAAATTGACCCCCAAAATTTGTAGCTTTTTAGCGTGTTACAATTGGTGTTTTCCCACCCACACAAAAAGAGATAAAAGTTTGAATTTAAACCTTTTCGGAATTAAGGGGTTCAAAAAATTTTTATATTTTGGCTTTAAAAAAGACGGTTTCCCTTGGGGGCAGCACACCAGCAAAACAAGCTTAATTAACCCTGGGTATTTAAAATTTCGCCCAAAAAATTGGCGGCACAAATAAGGGGGAAATTTTTGTTTCGGCCCCCCCCCCCGTTTAAAATTGCGGGGTTTTTTGCCCCCAAAAATTTAAAAAAGGGTTAAAAGGGGGGGGGGTATTTAAATTTGCTTTGTGGGGGGGGGTTGGGGGGGTGGGAAAAAAATTTTATATTTTTCGTTTGGGAAAAACGGTTTTTGGGGCAACACCAGCAAAAAACCTTAAATTTTCCCCTGGATGTAAAAATTTCGACAAAGGGTTTTAGCCCCACAAAAATTTTGTTTGTAGGTGTTTTCAATTTGGGGTTTTCTAGCCCCACAACCCAAAAAGTACGGTTTTAATTAAACCTTTTCTTTGAAAATTTGGTACAGGGAAAAAATTTTTAAAAATTTTTTCCCTTGAAAAAAGACGGTTTATTCTTGTCACACACCCCAAAACAACGCTTAATTTAACCCCTGATGTAAATTGCCCAAAAAATTTAGCCCCCAAAATGTAAACTTTTAGCGGGGTTTTCAAATTTCTGTTTTTTACCCAAAACAAAGAAAATTTTCAGTTGTAAATTTAAACCTTTTGCTTGTGAATTTTGGCTACGGGAAAAAAATTTTTATATTTTTGGGGTTGAAAAAGACGGTTTCTTGTTGGGCCAAACAC
>JAODAL010020096.1:0-70339 GCA_025379985.1 Phyllomedusa bahiana
CCCTCAGCGCTGCTGTGGCTGCTGCCGGACCTCACACTGTGCCCATTGTGCCACTGTCTGACCTCATGCTGCTGCTGTGGCTGCTGCCGTGACCTACACACTGTGTCATTGTGCCACTGTCAGACCTCATGCTGCTACTTTGTCTGCTGCCGTGATCTAAACACTGTGTCATTGTGCCACTCTGTGGCCTATTCCTGTTTTTGCCACCTCCAGAATGTCATTGTGCCACTCTCTGACCTCATGCTGCTGTGGCTGCCGCCGTCACCTCCACACTCCTTCACTGATGTTGCCACCTGAGCCCTCAGGTTGTTTTTTTTCCAGCTGTCGCTCACATGACTTTATCAGGCTACATTCCCCCTTCAGTTTTTCGGTCAGTTTTGCCCTTTTAAGTGCCCAGGGAATTTTAGAGTGAAGCGTTCTAAGAGCTGACGGCAGTCATGTGCGTGTCATACTAAAACACAATATTGTATGAAGACCAAACCAAGCTCCCTCTGCATATTTAAGCATGGCACAACATTCTACAGCACCCTGCAGGCTCTGTGCAGCCTGGAAATAGCTGTTTTTTAACGTGATTCGTGCCGAAGTAATTCGGAACAAAGTTATTTTTTGGCGAGAAATTCGGCGAAGTGAACGAAACGAATTTCGGGAAATTCGCCCATCTCTAATCTTTATGTTTGAAGCCTGAAATGTGCCAAAAGGTTGAAAAGTTCAAGGGGGCCAAATACTTTCACAAGGCACTGTATGTAAGAATTGTGTATGCAAGTACATAGAACCAGTTGTGTTGGTGTGCAGAACATGAGTACATACACACGTGGACAAACCGGAGACAGCTGGAGCTCATGAAAAGTGGGCCAAAATACATGTGTATGGGTGCATAAGTCTCACTGAGGGCTATAGAAATTGTGTGCAGTATTTGCCTCAAAAGGCTGTGCAACTAAATATTAGGAGGTTCTTAATTTTTGTCCAGACCAGTTTCATTAGTTTTTTTTTTTTAATCTTTTGTTTAAACCATAATTTTCAAGCGAGTATGATTTTCATTAGTTTATTTTCAGTCAATTTTGTATTACTTTTGTCAATTTTAAGTTATTTAAGTTACCATTGTGGGTTTTTCTTTCTTTAATGGAGAGGTACCATACCAACAATTTTGTCCATATGTGGAATTGTGTAGTGTACACAGATCTGTATAGAGGTATGGTACATGGGGATTGCATTCAGGTGAGGAGAATATATGAAGGTGTGTGGGGGTTTAGTCTATTATCGAGGTGTGCTTAGAGAGTATGTAGGTGAGTGGGGAAAGTAAGCAGGCATCTGTATCCTTTAGAAGATTAGATGCAAATGTGGGAATTATGTGTAGAGTGTATAATGCAGGTGTCTGGAGTATGTGTCATCTAAACATGGTGACTTTACAAAGGTGCCATAATACAGTGATGTCATCTTGTCCTCTGTACTGGGCTGCGGACATGGGGATTGGATTAATGACTAGTGTTGAGCGATTATTATCGACAAAGTTGAAATCGGCACGGTATTTACGTTGATCGGATTTTTTAGATCACGCGATAATTTAGGTTAAAAATCTGTGAATAATTATTAAATATCGCGCCATTTTCCGGCGCTTCCTGTCATTTGGGGGCCAGCAAATCAGCTTACAGAATAGAGCAGGTGAGATGTGTGTGCGACGTCATGACTGGATGTGTATGGTTGCGATTGGCTGGAAAAATCACATGACCTTTTTTACATAGAACACCCCTTTTCCAGTTCATGTTCATTCTGTTTCAGCGTCTCATAGCAGTAGGAGTGTGTTCTGTCTTTTTCCAACAGCTCAAAAAAGCTCAGCGAAATTATTCAAATTTTTTCACAGGGGGACAGCTTTTACTTTCGGGTTTTGGGATCCTTAGAAGTTAGTTAGTTTCAAATTGCAGATTTTAAACCCTTTTATAAAGGATACGGGGATATTGTAAAAACCCAAAAACTTTTTTTAAGAAAAAGCATTGCCTTATTTTTAGGATAAAAGATTTTTTTTTAAAAACTGCGGGTTTTTTTGTTGGGTCCCAAAAACTCCACATTTTTTTTATCAGTAAAAATTTTCAGATAGGGGTTTTTTTTAAATTTTCCCCAGTCCAGCTTTTTTGAAAAAACCCCACCTTCCCATTTAAATTTTTAAATTTACAGAAATTTTGTAGCCCACCACAGGTTGTTTGGTCCCAAAAAAAATATTTTTGTTATCCCGTTTTAATTTCAGATATTTTTTTTTCATTTGGCGCGGGCCAGCTGTGTTGAAAGCCACCTTGATTTAAAATTTTGGGAATCCGAATTTTGGTCCCCCGCGGGTTTGAATTTGATAGGTGCCAAAAAATTTTTTAATACCCTTTTTAACATTTAAAAGGTTTTTTTTTCTTTTTGGGTCGTCAAGTTTTTTTTCTTAGAGCAAACTTTGCAGTTAAATTTAAACACAAAATTTTAGTAGTCACCACATTTAAATTAAATGGGTTCCCAAAAAAAAACCCTTTTTATTACCCCGAAATCTTTTCCCGGGGACAGGTGTTTTTTTTTCCAAAATTTTTGGTAAAAATTTTCAAAAGCTTTTTGTTGAAATTAAGAACCTCCCCTTTTATTAAAATTTTTAAATTTTTTTACAGCAATTTTTGTAGACCCCAAAAAACATTTTTGAAAAGGTGATAGGTCCCAAAAAAAATATTTTTTTAAAATTATCCCGTATACTTTTTCAGACAGGTTTTTTTTTTCACTTTTTTGTTCATTTCAAAAGCCTTTGTTGGAATTAAGGGAAAAATCCTTTTTTTACCTTAAATTTGCTTTTTTTTAAATTTGAAATTTACAGAAAGCAAAATTTTGTATTTCACCACAGGTTAAAAAAATTTAAAGTGCCAAAAAAATTTTAACCCCTTTAAAAATTTAAATTTCCCAAATTTAAAAATTTCAAGGGAAAAAAAGGTTTTTTTGGGTTTTTTTTTTTTCATTTTTTTGGTCATAAAGGGCTTTGTTGATGATTACTTTGCTTTAAAAATTTGAAAACAGAAATTTTTGGTTAGTCACCACGGGTGAATTGTTGGGTCCAAAAATAAACCCTTAAAATTTAACCCTTTTGGTAAACCTTTTAGACAGGTTTTTGTTTTTTTTTTAAACCCTTTTGGTAAAAATCCAAGCTTTTTTTTTTCTTTTTCCAAGTTTTTCGACTTTTGCATTTAAATTTAATACAGCAATTTTGTAGCCCACCACGGGTTTGATAAAATTGCCAAAAAGTCCCTTTTAAATTTTTTTTTTTTTTTTTTTTTTTTTTTTTTTTTTTTTTCCCCCCTTTAAACTTTCAAAAAGTTTTTTTTTTTTTTTCATTTTGGCGCGGGCCAGCTGTGTTAAAACCCCACATTTGCATTAAAAATTTGAACCCAAAGCAATTTTGTAGTCCCCCACAGATGTAGTTTGGTTGCCAAAAATACCTTTTAATATCCGAAAACTTTTCAGAAGGTTTTTTTTTTTTCATTTTTGGTCATTTAAAAGTTTTTGTTGATAGATCATTTTTTGCATTTAAAAATTTAAATTTCAGAAAATTTTGTATCACCAAGGTAAATTGATAGTGCCAAAAAAAATTTTTTAATATCCCGTATACTTTTCCGACAGGTTTTTTTTTTTTTTTTGGTCATTCAATTTTGGGTTCTTAAAAGCTTTTTTGCTTTTTTAAATTTGAATACAGGAAAATTTAGTAGTCCCCAATTAAATTTGATGGGTGAAAAAAATACCTTTTTTTTTTACCCCGAAAACATTTCAGACGGGTTTTTTTCACTTTTTTTTTTTTTCGGGGGGGTAAAGCTTTTTTTTCCATAGAGCTATTTTTGAAAGAAAAAATTTTAAATTTCAGAAATTTTTGATTCCCCAACTTTGAATTGAAAAGTCCAAAAAAATTCCCTTTTTATTACCCGTAAACTTTTTAATTACGTGTTTTTTTTAAACCCTTTTGTTGATAGGCGACCTTGCAGTTAAATTTGAACCCCGCAATTTTGTTTTAATTTAAAGGGGGAATTTGAAAAAGCGGGGGATTTGCCGTCTTTTAATAAGAGATTTTTCCAAAATTTTTTTTCCCATCCCTTTAAAATTTTTTTTCTTTTTTTAAACAGGGAGCGAAATTCAGGGGGGAAAGCAGAAAAAGGGGGGGGTTTGGACATGGAGGTAGGGTAGGAGAAAAGGGTTCTCCTTCATTGCGGGCGCCCAACCCACCCCATGCCAGCGGATGTAAATTGCGGGACCGCAGGCCTTTTCAGGGTTTTGGGCCCGGGGCCCTGTAAAATCTCAGTAAACGGAACCCCCCCCCCCCCCCAAAAAGGCCCCCGCCAAAATTGTTTTTTCCGGGGTTTAAATTTGAAATTTGAAACCAGAGCCCAAACCATTCCTTCGCCCTTCCCAGCACGGCCAAAAAAGTCCCCTCGGGGCCTTACCCAGCACCCGCCCAAACATGAAGCACCCCAAATGTCAATTTTTGTCCCCCCCCCAAAACGGGGTAACCCCTTTTTCCCTGAAGACCTCTTTGATGACAAAATGCATTTGGGGGTTCGGGAAGGGCCCTGTTAAAAAGTTTCAAGGGGCCCCAAAGGGGGTTTGTTTTTCTTGCTTGACCCCCCATTTATAGGACCCAATAGAGGGGGGAAAGGAACCCGGGTCAATGGGGCAAAAATCCCGGGCGGTGGGAACCCCCTTTGCAGTCCCTTTTTGCTTGTACCCCGCAGCTCCTGGATGCAAAAATTCAGGAGCCAAGCACCGTTTTGAATGATGATGATGAGGGAACTTTTGCGGCTAACTTTGGTCTTTTTCGAAAATTTGTTTTGCAACGTTTTTCATCATGGACGAGGAGGAAGATGAGGGGAAAATTGTCAGTAGGGGTCCCCCCTAAAAAATTTTGGAGAGGGGGTCGAAAAGCCGCGGTTTATGTTTCCCGCCACCCCGGGGGCCCAAAAACCTCGCTCCTCTTTTATCCCCGCCCCAAAAAGGGTTCCGGGAACCTCTCAAGGGGGCCCCCTTCCCTTTGAGAAAAGCCACTTTTCCCCCAGCTATGTCAAAATCCCCGCCTTTGCCGTAAAAATAAGAGAGGCAAAACCTTGGGGTGGTTAAACCCCCAACATTTCTATCACTTGCACGAATGCATGAGTTGAAAATGGGGGCAACACGGGGCCAAAAAAAAGGGCCAGCCCGACGGGGGCCTCCAACCACTTTAAAACATTTGGGTCCCCCGCCTCCTCCTCCCCCGCCACCCCCAAAAAGCTTTTCCTCAGCTCCCATGTCTCTCAGAGTCATGATCGGGAATTTTCACCCCTCCGTTTTCAACCCCCAAACCTTTGGGGCCCGAGTACCACCACACCACCAGAGCCCCTTTCCTACCCCTTCCCCTTTCCCGGGCCGTTTGAAAACCTGCACCGAACACGGCCAGCTAGCAGCCACCCCTTCTGTTTTTCCAGGTTTGGAGCGGAAAAAACCCACTTTAACCCAAACCATTTAAAAGCCAAAACCTGAAGTCCCCATTCCCGGGCCCTTTTGGGCCCTTTGGGAAATGTTCCCTTTCCCTTTCCTGGTGGACAAGAGGGGTTCCCCCCAACGAAAAGGGCCCTTTCCCTCCCCCCAAATCCCAAATTTGCCGAGCAGGATTTTTTTTGCCAAAAAAGCCGTCCCGGGCCCGGGGCCCAGCCCGTGAAATCTAAAATTTCAAGCGCTTGTCTGCATCTGTGGGGGGGAAAAATTTCCATTTTCCCACCGACACTTTGGAAAATTTTAACCCGGGCCCCAAGGGGCCCTAAAATTCCTGGGGCCCGCTCAGGGGTTGAGGGGGTTTTGGATGCCCTCTGGGGGGGGCACGGTGGCTTCGGGCCCTTGGCGCACGTCTTAAAAACCGAAGGGATGGTGAAAGGGTTTTTTCCCCCCAAGGTCCTCTGGGGATCACTTGCCCAAGAAAGCATCCGGTGTTGAAATTAATTGCTTGGGGGACCCCAAAACCCCAAAGGTGGGGAGCTGTGGGAGGGCCCTTCCCCGAAACGGGGGACCGACCCGCTGGGGGGTCCCAAAAAACCCTTTGGTTCCCAGCAAGGTGGGGGCGATAATGGGGGGAAAATCTGCGGGCCCGCCCTTAAGATGGGTAGGCTGGAGCACACCCCTTTTCCGGCCCCTTGCCCATGAACTTTTTTCTTTCCAAAAATTTTCAAAAGGGGGGGCCCCCCGGGTCGGGACTGCCTGTGGGGGAAGGGGCTCAAAGCAAAGTTCGCCATTCCCCCTTTTTCGAAACCCCCTGCTTCTCCTCCCTCTGCGTTCAGCGTCACCCGGCCTCCCCTAAAACCTTTTTCTCATTGTTGACGTGAAACACCGGGAAAATTCCACCCTCCAATGCTCCAGGGGTTTTGGGCGTTTTTAAATCCCTTTAAACGCAGAAACAAAGGGAAGCCAGGGGGCCGACAAGCCCCGGGGGGCGGCCCTGGGGGGGTTTTTGATCCCCCGAAGTGGAGGCAGGTAAAGAGCTCTGCAACCACCCTTTTTCCCCCAATTTTTTGAAGAAGCCACCAAAATGGCAGTGCGGACAATCCCTTTGGGCCCCAAGCAGGGCTTTGGGGTTGATTTAGTTTGGAATACTTTTGGGAAAATTTGGGAAACAAAGGCCCCCCGCCAGCGACGGGGGAGGAGACGGACACAGATTTGGACACGGAGCCTTTCCTCTGCAAACCCCAAAAGGGCCCCCGACAGTTTTCAAAAATTTCATCGGTCTTCTTAGGCGGGGTTTTCCGGGCCCCAAGCTATTTCAAGGGGCGCTTTCAGCTCCCCGGGGTTGCTTCCCCATCTCGGGAAATTCAGGGCTGTTTTTTGAAGCTGTGCCGGAGGCAGTGGGGAGGGGGAAAAGGGGGAGGAAGGAAGGAGGAGGTTTCCTTTAGAAAACCGCGTTACCGATTTTCCCCTTTTTCCCCCCTTTTGGAAAAAGGGGTTTTGGCGCGAATTTGAGGCAGGGAGGAAGTTTGAGGAAATTTTTGCTATTTCCCCCGCCCAAGGTTTTGGGTAAAAATCAATGCCCCATCTTCACATGGGGTGTTTGGGTTGTTTCCATTTCCTCCAAAGCCCTGAAATTAAAGGGCCACCCCAAATAAAAAACATTTACTGGGTTTGGCCACCCTCCGGCCCCCGGTACAAAAAAAAAAATAAAGCACTTTCCTTCCACCCACCCAAATAGAGAGTAAAATGCAGGAAATGGAGACCTTTGATTGATCAAATGGGGGAAAATCTTGGGGGCGTCTGCTTCCGTTTTCCCCCAAAAGTCAGGGGTGAACAACCCCCGGGGAGTGACAGCATTTGAGTCCCAAATGCCGAAACAGCAGGGGCCCCAGGCAAAGGGGGCAGAAACCTAATGGGGGACCTCTGGCAATTTTTTATTTAAACCCCTAAACCCTTTCCAAGAGGGCACACAATTTTTAAAACACAGAGACAAGCTTTAAATCATGGGGCACGGGCTATCTGGTCTCAACACCATGTTTTTTTGGGTGTGTTCCGAAACCCCTTTGGGGCCCTTTTTGGGGATCCAAAAAAAGGGGTGAATGGGCCGAGCTTTGCTCCCCCAAAACCATAGAGGTGTTTTCCTTCCCCCAGCCCGCGTCAAAATCTGGTGGGGGTTTTTGCACAGCCTTTGGGGGGGGCAATTTCGACAAAAGCAACCGGCTTTTCCACAAATTTAAAGTGGGTCGTTTGACTTTTTAAACAAAAATGAATCAGGCAATGGTTCTCGATATGTTGTGGCCCCCAATTGCCCAGGGCACCTTTTTGTTGCCGGGTTTTTCACATTCCTCCTTTAAACAAAATGGTTTCCCTTAAAACTTTTTTTTTTTAAAAAGATCATTTCTTACTGCAATTTTTATTTTTAAATTTTCCCCAACCGTTCCATTTTGCTGGTTTTGCGTGGGAGGGCTGTAAAAGGGCAGCAAGGGGTTTCTTGGGCAACACCGTATTTCCCCCTTAATCACTTTATTTTTTAGAAGCTTTCGCATTGTCAAAGGTTTTGAGGTATGTTTCTGTGAAAAACAGCTATAATTAATTTGGGGCCTTTGGAACAGAAATTTGGGGTTTTTTAAAGGGGATTTTTTCCCCACAATTTTTTAATAGTGGCTAGAAATCATTTTTAATTTTTTTGGGGTCAGTTTTCTGTGAGATAAAACAATAAACATGGTCCTTTGGGAAAAAAAATTGGTTTTTTAAGGGGAATTTCCCCCCCACAAATTTTTCAGTACTGAGAAGGGGGGGGAAAATTATTTAATTTTTTAAGGGGGCATGGTGCTTTGAAATGCGCAATACTTTCAGGTCCTATTATAAAAATTGTTGTTTCTAAAAAATTTGTTTTTTCACAAAATTTTCCCAAAAAGGTCAAGGGTCCGGCTTTTGAAAATTTTTTCGGGGATTTTTCTTTTGAAAAAGCAGAATTTTCTAACCCGGTCCCAATTTTAAAAAAAAAAATTTTTTCTAAACCATTTGTTTTTTTCACAATTGTCGAAAAAATGGTTTAAGGGTCAGCTTTTAAATTTTTTGGGGGGATTTTTTCTTTGAAAAAAGCACTATTTTTTACAGGTTTTTTTATAAAAAAAAGTTCTTCTAACAACCAAATTTTTTCTTCAAATTTTTCCAAATTTGGGTCAAGGGGCCCCTGCTTTAATTTTTGGGGGCATTTGCTTTGAAATGCAGCTATATACAAATTCCTTTTTATAAAAAAAATTTGTTTTTAACAGACTTTGTTTCCCCCAAATTTTCCCAAAGTGTCTCAAGGGGCATGCTTTAAATTTTTGGGGGGATTTTGCTGTGGGAAAAGCAGCTATACTACGGTTTCCAATTAAAAAAAAAATGTTGTTTCTAACAGCATTTTTTTTTTTTTCAAATTTTCAAGAGGGCTCAAGGTTATGGTGCTGTCAGAAAAAAGGAAAAAGGTTTGGGCACTTTTTAATGGAACATATTGCAAAATGACTTGTTTTTTTAATATCTTTAAAAATGTTAAATCCCTTTATTGAAAGGGCAAACCCATTTAATACAAATTTTAAAAAAAAAAACAAAGACATGGGGGATTCCAAACCTATTTTAAAAATTTTTTTTTTCTAGAATTAAAATATAAAAAAAATGCATTACAAAATTTTGTGGTAAAAAAAAATTCTTGAATTTTACAAGGGAGGTTTAGGAAAACTTGACGATTTTAGGTTTAATTTTCCCAAAAAAGGGACCCTGGAGTATTGGGCACAGACAGGAAAAAAAGTACAGAAACAAATTTTCCCCACAAGTTGAGTAAAATGAAAAAAGAATGCCCAAGGAAAAAAAGGGCCCCCTGGGGGGAACAGGGGGCGGGTTTTTCCACCCCGTATTTCCCAATGAATCAATTGGTCCGGGATCAAACGGAGGGGCAAGTTCTACCCCGGACCGGGACAGTATATTCCAGTTTTAACAAAAAGGGGTTTAAAAACCCCCTTTTTCCCGGGGACTTTTTAAAATTTTTGGGGGCATGCAGGTTTGGGGCTCATTCTGTGGGCCAGGGCCCGGTATATTTAATGTCCCAGTGAAAATAAATTGGTTTGGGTTAAAAACTTTCCTTTTTTCCCCCCCCCTTTTTTAAATTTTTGGTCAGACAGGTTTAATGGTCATTCGCGGGAAAAGAAAAAGATTAGTCAATGTCCATTCAGCTTTAAAAAGGGGGGTTAAAAGACCCCCATTTCCGGCACTTTTGAAAACTGGGGCATTGGGAGATTTGGGGGTCATGCGTTTGGGGGGGCCCCGGGGAAAGGGAAAGTTAAAGTCCCGTTAACAAAAATGGTGGTTAAAAGACTCCTTTTTCTGGCACTTTTAAAATTTTGGGGGTCCCTGCAGGTTTGGGGGTCATGCTGGGTTTCCCGGACAGGGGTAAATTAATTCCAGTTAAAGTAAAATAGGTTTAAAAAAACTACTGCCTTTTTGGACTTTTTTAAATTTTGGGGGGGTGCAGGGTTTATGGGTCATGCTATTGGGACAAGGGGATGTGAATGAATTTTGTGGGTTTTTTTTTTTGTTGGCTTTTATAACCCAAGTGTTTTCCTAAAGTAGACTATCCCTTTGACTGTTGTTTAAAGTTATTTCCAGCTTCTCCAGCCCTGTTTGGGTGTAAGAATTAAGTTGTTTTTGCTCCCCATAGACTTTAATGGGGCATCGATCATAATTTTCTATCGGGGGCTAAAAAACTTTTTGCGATGATGTTTTGACTATCGACCATCGACCGAGTCGATTTGGGCCAAAAGTAATGCTAATAGTGACCCTTAAATCCCATGGGGGGGGAACAACACCTTCATTCTTTTACCCCAAAAAGGGGGGGAGAAAACGGAATTAACACCCCCAACGTCAATTTTGGGTACGTGCTAAAATCTTTGGGGAACACACTTAAGGGTTTTAAAAAACGCAGAAAAAAACTCACACCCCCTTTTACTTTTCCCCGTCTTGCACCACAAACAAAAAAACCCCTTTAAACCCGCATGAAACCCCCAAATTAAAAAATGCCCCGAAGGCAGTAGATTTGAACCCTCATTTTTAAATTTTAACTGGATATTGAATATCCCTGTCCGGGGAAAGTAGATACCCCAAACCTGCATGACCCCCCGATTTAAAAAATGCCGGGAAAAAAGGGTTTTTTGAACCAAATTTTTTGTTGAACTGGACATTTACTGTACCTGTCCCGGGCCGCAGTAAAACCCTTAAACCCTTTTTTATCCCCAAATTAAAAGGGCGGGAAAAAGGAGTCTTTTTAAAACCCCCATTTTTTTGTTGAAAATGGAAAATTGACTTTACCTTTTCCGGGCCACACATGAGGGCCCCAAAAACCCATGGGCCCCACATTTAAAAAGTGCCGGGAAAAAAGGGGTCTTTCAATCACCATTTTAGTTTTTTTGGGGCAAGGGCAAAACCCGTCCCTGGGGCCCCAGGGATGACCCTTTAAAACCGGGTTTTACCCCCCAAAATTTAAAAAATGCCGGGAAAAGGGGTGTTAACCCCCTTTTTTAGTTGAACTGGAATTAACTATATCGTTCTGTACCGCAATGACCTTTAAACCGTTGGCCACAGTTTAAAAAAGTGCGGGAAAAGGGAGTTTTTCAACCACCTTTTTTAGTTAAAACTGGACATTGACTATACCTGCCCCCCCGCAGTATGACTTTAAACCTGTCTGCCCCCCAAATTAAAAAAAGTCCCGGAAAAAGGAGCTTTAACCACCATTTTATTTGAATGGACTTTGACTTACCTTTTTGGGCCAAGCATGACCCCCAAAACCTGCAGACCCCCACATTTAAAAAGTCCCGGGAAAAAGGAGTCTTTAACCACCATTTTAGCTTCACTGGACATAGACATATGTCCGGGGCCCACAGCATGACCCCTAAACCTGTCGGGAAAAGGATTCTTTTAAACCCCCTTTTTTAGTTGAACTGGCATTAAATATCTGTCCTGTCCCCGCAGTATGACCATTAACCTGCGGGCCCACCAAAACCAAACTTTTTGTTTTCCCCCATCACAACCCCCCCCATCTTTTTTCTCCCAGGTGTGGCACACCAAACACCTAGGCAGTACCCCCGTCTTGGGGTTATTCTAGACTCGATTGCCCTTCCCCCCTATATCCAATCCCTTGCCCGCACCTTTCACTTGCACCTCAAAACTTTCCCCAAATTGTCCTTTTCTCACTTTTTTAAACAACTCAAACTTCATTGTTGCTTTTTATTCTCACTTGCTACTGAAACTCCTTGCTTATGGGTCTCCCTCTCTGTAACTCCCCCCTCTCCAACTATCCTAAACAGCACCAGGCTTGTCTTTTCTCCACCTTACTATGCCTCTCCCCCTGTTTCAGTCACTGCACGGGTTTGCCTTCCAGACAGAATACACAAAACTAATCACTCTCCCCCAAAGCTCTCCACAGTGCTGCACCCCCATACATCTCCTCCTTCATCCTGTCTACCCCCCCCCGCCTCTCCGTCACTAGGGAATCAAACTACGAGTAATACCCCAAACCCCCATGTCCTCTTCAAGTTTTTGCAGTCTGCCCCATTTTGGAACACCTCCATGTACCATCGGGCCCCAAAATCCCATCTTCGATTTTAAAGGGTGCCCTAAAAACCATTTCTCATGCAGGCCCCCCAAAACCCAAATTGTTAACCCCCACCTTCTATCACACCATTTTTCACTCCTACATTAGGGCCTCACAGGCATTACGTTTAGATGTCGCAGGTGGCAGGTTCACCAAATTTTTATGTAAACCTCCCCATATTTAAAAGCATGGTGGGCCTTGTAATTTTTGACTTTCCCCCCCTTTTTTTCCCCCAACCTTTAGATTGTAAGCTCTTGGTCAGGGGCCCCCCAACCCTTTTTTCACCGTAAGTGCTTTCACTGTGTAATGTCGGGCTTTTTTCTGTAATTTTAACCCCTACATTTTAAAGTGCGAGAAAAAATGTTGGTCTTATAAAAAAAGTTATTATTATTTATTATTAATTTTTAAAAAAGTGCTGGGAAAAGGGTTTTCAAACCCCCATTTTGTTAATGGACATTGCTTATCTGTCCTGTACCGCAGTATGACCCTTAAAACCCGTCTGGCCCACAGATTAAAAATTTCCGGAAAAAGGGGTCTTTTAAACCACCATTTTAGTTTTAAAATTTACATGACATACCTTCCGGGCACACATGAACCCCCAAAATGCCCGACCCCCCCTTTAAAAAATGCCGGGAAAAGGATCTTCAAACCCCCATTTTTTGTTTCAAGGACAAAAATACCCGCCCCGGGGCCCCAGCTGACCCTAAACCTTTTGACCCCCGTCACAAAATGCACTAAGCTATTTTGTACAGTGATTTTTATTTAGTATATTTTTTTGGTAAATGAATTTTTTTACAGAATTTATTTAGGGGAAATTTTATTATAGTTTACATTATTACCATTTTTCTTTTTTTTTTCCAAATGTGATAACTACAACTACACCCCTCCCTGCAGTTTTTTTAAAGGGAGTTTTACACTGTGATTGTTTAATTCATACCAAAACCCCTAAAAATACAAATGTCCTAATCCATACCCAAAAAACTTTTTAGTTGAGAAAAATTTCCCCCTGGGTTCTGAGATGATTCAGCCAAAAAATTCAAAAAGGTTTTTTTTTTCCTCCCAAAACCTTCTTCATTGATTAGGGGACAGACTCCCTGGAGATCAAATGATGCACCTCAAAGTGACTCCAGCCCCAAAAATTTTAAGCCCAAATTTTGCAATTTGTGTCCACCCTGGACCCCTTTCTGACAACTTAACCTCACAGAAACACCTTTTTTTAAATCTGATTTTTTTGAGAAATTTGAAGCTTCTGTTGCCACTAAAGGTGAAGCCAGTGCGCCGCAGCCCTCTGTTTTTAACAGGGGAAACCCGCGCCAGACTTACAGTGGGGGTGTTGAGAGACCCGGTAGGGTTTTCATCTCTAACACGCAGGGTTTAGCATCCAGGGCCGGAGTTACAGTGGGGGCGGGGGAGAAACCCCGGCTGGCTCCTTCATTAACCAGAAAAATCCTTATGACCACAACGAAAACATCCCTTTCGAAGCAGAGTGCGAAGCGGGAAGTGTGAGGGGAAGCCCCGCCTTTTCCCAAACACAGTCAACACCCCGGGGAGCGCTTGCCCCCCCGTATGGGGGGATCAATTGGCTTTACTTGGCACACTTTGGTTAACGCTCCTGTTCCACCCAGGTGCCCTTTTTTTGGCTTTTTTTCTATTTTTTCACGTTTTGGGGGGAAATTGTCTCTGACTTTTTCTCTGTTCATACTCCAAAGCCTTGAATAACCTAATCGGTCAAGTTTTCCCGTACCTTCCTTTTACAATTCAGAGGAATTTTTTTACCACTATTTTGTACTGCAAGTTTTTAGTGTTTAATTTCAGAAAACACATTTTTAAAATAGGATGGAATCCCCCTGTCTTTGTTTTTCTTTTTTTTGATTAAAAAGGGGTTTTCTCCATACAGGATTGATAGCTAGTTAAAGATCTGCAAAAATAAGTCATTTTTTGCATATGGGATTAACAGTGTCCCACCCATTCCCTTTTCGACACACCATCACCCTTGAGCCCCTTTGAAATTGTGAAGAACAAATGTTTGTTAGAAACAACATTATTTTATAATAGGACCATGTAGTATAGCTCGCTTATCACAGTCAAAATGCCCCCAAAAATTCAAAACATGACCATGAGCCACTTTTGTGGACAATTGTGAAGAACAAATGTCGTGTTAGATAACAAATTTTTTTTTATATTGGACCTGTTAGTATAGCTGCATGTCACAGCAAAATTCCCCAAAAAATTCAAAGCATAGACTGAGCCCCTTTTGACCATTGTGAAGAACAAATGTCTGTTAGAAACAACATTTTTTAGAATAGGACCTGTAGGATTGCTGCATTTCAAAGCAGCATGACCCAAGAATTATAAAAAATGCTTCTCAGCCACTATTAGTAAAATTGTTGATGGAGAAATGCCACTTAGAGCACATTTCTGTTACCAAAGGCCATAATTATAGCTGTATCCCACAGCAGACATGAGTCTCAAAACACTTGCACATGCGAGGGAAAAACTTCTAAAGTAAAGTGAGTAAAGGAATACGTGTTGTCATGTAATCCGTGCTGGTAAAGATATACAGACCCCCAGCAAACACCCAGCAACCAGATAGGACGCCGCCGACGCCCCCCCCGCCCCCTCAAAGGGGAAGGAAAATATAAAAATTGCAGTAAGAATTGAGGCATTTAAAAAAAAAGTTTTTTAAAGAGGACCATTCTGTTTGAAGAGGGAATGTGAAGGTAGACCGGCAACTAATCGGTGACCTCAGTCACAATTGGGGGCCACAACATCTCCGACGATACATTGCTGATTCATCTTGATTGAAAAGTCAATTGATTCCCACATATCTGTGATAAAGCCGGATGCTGTTAGTCTGTTAATGACTCCTCCGGCTCTGCTGAGGTCCGCTCAGATATGACGCTGCTGCTGGGGGCAGGGGACGACACCTCTATGGCGTGGCGTGCGATGCTCGTGGCCATTCGTCCCATTTTGAATACCCAGGAGTCTATTGGGTCCGGAAACACATCCAAAAACATCGGTGTGTGAGACGCAGATAGTCTTGCACAATGGATCTTAAGCTGGTACTCTGTGTGTTGGATGTGTTTGACTGCATTGCATGAGTTTGGTGAGGTGGTAAATATAAGATTTCCTCTGAGGTCACCATTTGCTTTGCCACCTTGCCTGCTGCTCGCTGCTGCCGCTACGGATACTATGTGCACTCTACTGCTGTCAAGTCGTGATGTTGTTCCACCATGGACATTTGAGGAACGTGAAGCGACGCAAACAGATGTCTCCAGTTGATCAATCAGCAAGGTTCTCCATTTCCTTGCATTTTTACTCTCTATTTGGTGGGTGAATAAAGTTGCTATGTTTTGTTTTTTTTGGTTAAAACCCCCGGGTTTCCCGGAGGGTGGCCCCCCCCAGTTAAATGGTTTTTTTTTCATTTTAAAGGCCTCCCCGGGTCCCAGGGGCAAAATAAAAAACCCGAAAACTTCCCCCCAAAACCCTTCCCCCCCCTTTTGCCCCCAAAAATTTTCGCCCAAACCCCCCTTTTTCCCAAAGGGGGGGCGTCCCGGGGAAAGTTGGGGTCTTGGGTTTCCCCCCCTTTCCCCCCCTCCTTATTTTCCCCCCCGCTTCCCCCCCGGCACAGCTTCAACCCCAAACCCCCCCGACTTGGGGCCTTTGGAAAAAAAGATGCAACCCTGAAAAGCTTGATTGGCCCCCCCACCCCCCTTCCAAAAAAGCCCCCGGGCCCCGAACCAAATGCCCCATAAAAGAAACCGATAAAAAATTTAAGAAACTGAACGGGCCCCCTTTGGGGGGTTCGGGAGAAAAAGGGTCTGTGGTTCCCCCCCATTTTTTGTCCCCCCTTTCTCCCCACGTCGCCCGGGGGAAATGGTTTTTTTTTTCAGAGGGGGGCCCCCAAAGAAAGTTTTTAGAACTTAAAAACACCCCAACCCAAAGCTCAAAGCCGGGCAAGGGCATCGTCTGGGACTGACCAAAATTTTGGGGCCTTTTTTCAAAACCGGCGGAAAGGTGAGAAAACCCCTTTCACCTTTCCCCCCCCACTGTAAGGTTTGGGTCAAAAAACCCCGAGGGTTCCGACCGCCTTTCCCCTTTTAGGGCCCTTTTGGGCCCCCTTCCCCTAATGCGTAAACCCCAAAATTGGGGCTGTCCCCCAAATCGCTGGGGCAAAATGGAGGGGGAATTTTCCCGTGGGGTTTTGGGCCAACCCTTCCAAAAAAAGGAAAAACGGTTTTTAAAAGGGGAAAGGCCCAAAACGATCCCCGGGAAAAGCAGCCAGACGGGCGGAAAACAGGGGTTTTTAACGGGGGAAGTGCGAAAAATTAGAATTCGACCTTTTTCCAGGGAAAAGCAGCCCCCCGGAAACCCCGGGTAGCTCTTTTAAAAAATTTTTGGACGAAAAAAAGGGTTTTAAAAGGAAAATGTGGGCCCCCGGCAAGGGAAAGGTGGGTCCAGCCTTTCCGAACTTAAAAGGGGGCCAGCAAATTTCGCCGGTTTATCCACAAACCAACCCCTTTCCCCGGGACAACGGGGTTTTTGTCCAAACCCGCCCGGGGCCGGTCCCCCGTTACGGAGGGGAAATTGTCCCCCCCCCCCCCCCAAACCTTTCCCGAAACTTTTTTGGGGTGGACGGGTTTCCCAAAACCCGATTAATTTTCAACACTGGCCTGGTTTCTCTGGGCACGTAGCCCCAGGGGAAAACCTTGGGGGAAAGACCCCCTGCACCATCCCTGGGGTTTTGAAGAGCGGCGCCGAGCCGAGAGCCACCGCCCCCCCCAGAGACACCACCAAGCTCACCCAGGGGAGCTGTCCGGAGAATTTAAGCGGCCCCCTTGGCCGTGCTTTACATCCATGGTCGGTGGTCGATGGACTTTTTCCGGGGCCACAATTAAAGACAACCCCTTTTTAAATTTTAGATACAGGGGGGGCTGGCCAGGCAGGGAGGGCTTTTTTTTGGCAAAAGAAATGCCTGCTTGGATCGGGATTGGGGGGCAGCAAGGGGCCCCAGACGGGCGGAACCCTTTCTTCCCCCCACCAGACAGAAAGGAACTTTTCCAAAAGGCCGAAACCCGGGGCAATGCCGACTTTCAGCTTTTGGCTTTTGGGAGGTTTTGGGTTAAAGTGTTTTTCGCTCCCAAACCTGGGAAGACAAAAGGTGGTGCTAAAAATGGCCCTTTAAGGCGTGCAGGTCATCAAACTGGCAAAAGGAGAAGGGGAGGATGGGTTTTGGTGGGCGGTGGTTTACTCGGGCGACGGGGATCGAAGCGGGGGTAAATCCCGATCATAAACCTTGAGGCAGGGGGCAGCGAGGAACACTTGGGTGGCGGAAAGAGGGGGAGGCGGAGACAGGGGTTTGACAGTGGTTGGGGGCCCCCGGCGTCTGTCTGGCCTTTTTTGGCCCAGTGTCCCCCCCCCTCCATTTCAACTCATGCATTCCTGCATGTGACTAACATTTTTTTGGGGGGGTGGTTAGACCCCAAAGTTCGGGGCCTCTACTTATGCTTTTACGGAAAAGGGCGGCAAAAGACATCGCTGGGGAATCAGAGGCTTGCTCAAAGAAGGCCCCAGGCTTGAGAGGCCCCTGGACCTTTTTTTACGGTGAAAACGAGGACTGGGTTTTCCCCGCGACCGTGACTGGGGGGAAATTATATAAAAGCGGGATTTCTGCGCCACCATTTCCCTTTTTGAGGCGGGCCCCTACGACAAAAACCCCCACCCCCTTCCACCCTCCCGCAGTGAGAAGCGCCCCGCAACAAATTCTGCTGAAAAGGGCCCACGTTGGATCCGAAATTCGTCATCATCATCATCAACACATTTTGATTTTTGTCGTCCTGACATTCTGCATCCAGGAGCTGCGGGTCAAGCAAAGGGACTGCAACTTTTGTCACTGCCCGGGATTTTTTGCCATGACCGGGTTCCTTCTCCCCTCTAGGCATCAGTCACTGGGCGCAGAGCCCGAGAAAAATCATCCTCTTTTTGGCCCCCTTGATCTTTTAACGCCTTCTGCCCCAACCGCATTTTGTCATCAAAAGAGGTCTTCAGACAATGGATTACCCCCAGTGGTGGGGGAAAACGAGTTTGACATTTTTGGGCCCCCGCTTCTTGTTGGGACGGATCTGATAAAAGGATGACGAATTTGGGCCCCCGGACTGGGGGGACGGGAGGTCATGTGATTTTTTTTTGCCAATCGCAAACCAAAAAAAAAATCCCAGTCATGACTCGCAACACATCTCACCCTGCTCTATTCTGAAGCTGATTTGCTGGCCGCCCAAAAAACAGGAACGCTGAAAATCCGATATTAATAGATTATGCACAGATTTTTTAAACCCAAATTATCGCGTGATCTAAAAAAATCCCATCAACGTAAATACCGGGGCCGATTTCAACTTTGTCGTAATAAACGCTAAAACTAATTATGATTTAAAAAGAGAAAACATGAATTTGACAAAAAATGGCTTCACCCAACCAAAATAACCATGAGTGGAAAAAAAGTTTTTGTTTTATTCATTCATATTCTCTGAAAAAAAATATGTAAAAAATTTTTTAGCACAAAATGTAAGTAATACCCCCGTTTTTTTAAAAATCCTAGGGAGTATACATCATAGAAAAAGTTTGGGGCACCCTTATTAATCAAATCATTTTTTTGTTCTAAATAATTTGGGGTTTGCAACAGCCCTTCAATTTTATATATCAATAACTAAAATTGGACTTTTTGTTAGTTTCAATAAACCCATTTCAACCGGAAATTTCTTGTGTCCCCCCCCATTATTAGATATAAAAAAAAATTTTAAAAAGGCTTTTTTGCAAACACCCAAATATTTAGAACTAAAAATGATTAAGATTAATAGGGGCGCCCAAACTTTTTCATATGACTGTATATTCACAGTCTGTGACTACAGTTTAGCTACAATGCCCTGAAGGAGTTTGAGGAAGTCTAAGGGGATGGTAACATGGCGTTTTTGGATACGATTTTAGATGCGTCTTTGGATCCATGTTTCGGACCCTAAACATGCATCTAACAATGTGCAGTGTGATTTAAATTGATTTCAATGTAAAACACGCATCGGGCGTTCAGACAAGTGATCGCCGATGCGTATTTTACATGTGTCTTTTGGATCCGTTCAAAGAATTGACATGTCAATTCTTGATCCATTTGATGCAGCAGGCACCCTATTTAAAACAGTAAGTGCAGAATGACTACCTAGCACAAATTATGAAACAAGAAAAGGATATCAGGTAAATATCATGGAATTAGGCAATTGAGCCTTAGCCTATGTCTACACAGCAGATTTTCAACAGAATCAGTATTTTGAATCCGCAAAAAAATCCAGCGGTACCCTGTGCTGTGTAGACAGCAGTGAAAAATCTGAGCTGTAGTCTATATAGCACGGATTTTTTACCATCACTTTAAAAATCCAGCGGAATATGCAGAATGTTGTATATTCTGCCAGATTCTGCTCAGATTTGCTGTTGGCCCCATATATTAAATGTACCACAGTTTTAGTGCAAATCTGCGGCAAAACCATGGTCCTGCCGTGTTCCAGCAATGACAAAATGCCGTTGGATTTCCGCCGGTATTTTGTCATATGCTGTACGTACTTAGCCTTAGCAAGTATGGCTTGGAGAGTCAATGCTAGCTGGACAATGTAGATGTCATTTGGTTATGCCAGTTGCTATAATTACATGATAAAATTCAAAGTAACACACATTGTTACATAGTATTATTGTAAAAAGACATTACATATGTCTCTCAAGTTCAGCCCAGAGGAAAGAAGCCACCATCTACTCTGCACTGTTTATACAATGCAGAAGGGTGTAAAAATGATTAATACCCCTAGTGGTCAAGTGTGCTAGGGGGACTCATGTAAACAAAAAAAACAAAAAAAGCACGCAGCAAGAGCCCTATAATTAAGTGCAGGGTACGATCCTGCTGCATCCAACACGGATCCAAACACGCAGCTTCGTGTTGGATGCGTGTTGGATCCGATCAACACTACGTTTTTGGTTACGATTTTCAGGTCCAACATGGATTCCAAATCGTATCAGAAAACGGCGTCTTATATAAACCCTCATATGTCTATGTAGGTGGAAAAATAAATTGTTATGGTCTTGGTAGGCGAGGGTGAAAAACATAGAGCCATATTATTATGACCATGCAACGGAAAGGGGTTAATATAAAACCTCCAGTGTTTTAGAAGAGTTAATGCAATATTTAATCTGAACTCAACAGAATTTAGATAAATCCCTCTTTAGCATTAAACCTCTAGTAGAAGACATGAGCACCCAGAATTTTAACATGTAAGTATACAAGTTGTAATGGAGGAAAAGGGCGTTCGATATTAGGGAATCTGCACATTGCCTCCTAAAGAAATTTATTAATCAAAGAATATTTGTAACAAGACAAATATTTTTTTTAAAAAACATTACATCACATATATACCTTCATTATTAGACAAAATGAGTAATAGAAAATCATTGAAGTAAAAGATCTCTGTGAACATATCTTGCCGTCTCCCATTGGCAGCAGTGCTGTACCATCTTGAGCGACAAAACTAATTAACATCAAGTGAGATTTTACAACTGATGGATCAAATATTTGATCTTTAAAAGTCAGTAAAAGTATCTTTGAACACAAATATGAACATAGTCAGATTTTACCATGACCCTGTCCTCAAATCCCACAAATATATAATTAGGTTCACTTTTAAATTGTAATCTCCAAGATCTACCTGGTTTGAAACCTAAAGGATGTAATAGCGAACCCTCTACCATTATACTCCATACATTGATAGTGAACTGTAGAAATTATGTTCCTGGATCATAAAACTACTATTATATATGTACTAGTGGGACTTCCACAGTCCATCAATGTTTGAATTATTATGATGCTAGATGAGGGATCTGCAGAGGCAATTCCAATTACTTATGGACTTTTATTGGTAATAAGAAGAAAAAACAGTCAGCATGTACCAATTGACACTGAACTTAATCAGGTCCACATAACATATGCCAAAATTATTCAAATTTAAAATAATGACATATACAACATCCAGTGACAAATGAACATAATATCCAACTGACAAAGGACACAATTACCTTCAAAAAGATGGACATTAGCAATATTCAATCATGATAAACGCATTTACAATTACATAGGTGTAACACTTTTCAAATACAAACCTCTTAATAACTTGATAAGCAATATAACATGAGCAAATAATAAAACATACTGTGTAAAATAATAAATTAGATATAATCAACAAAGGCATCTCAATGAACATACTAGGAACAATGACATCTTTCCAAACCAGAGAGACAACAAATGGGGGAAATTCATGCAAAATACTGAGGAATTTTAGCTTATTGTTTATGACACTTTCTAAAAATTATAATAGAAATGTATAAAAATTTAGGAGAATAAAAATTGTCCCAAAAAATATTATATGGAAATGGATATGAACGATCATGTTTTAATCTTTTAACATGTTCTATGCCAGTTTATTTACAATGTTTTGAATCATAAAATGTCAATTTGTTACCAAAATGTGAAAAACAGATTAAACGATGGATCTTTAATACTACCATAATAGTCTGTCTAAGAAGAACACCAAAACTGCCCTTAAATCAGGAATGTGTGTCTGTCTTGAAGGTCCATACAAAGTAGTGAAAATTCTTCCTGTGAGTGAGAAAGCAGCAGGATGTGTCTCTCTTTAGAATCATTTCCAATGCTAATAATTAGGAAACAGCAGGTGCTGTATTAAAAGCATTACTTGGCACATCCCTTCCATCCAAATACCTTCTCACACATCCATCCCCAGTGACCGCCACAGAAGCAGGAAGCTGATTTTGAAATGAAATCCAGGTTGCTTGTTTGGCAGTAAAGCTACACTGCCGCTGAACCATCTGGCTGACCCAGGCATATCAGTTTCCAGTAGAAGCAGCCAATATGCATATCATTTGAAAGGGATAAAAATTAAATGGAGGTCATTACCACAGTAAAATACAACTAACCACTTATAAATATGTAAGTACTACACAACATTGGAAGAGGAGAAAGAAAGATCAACAGAGTAGAGGAATATTTTATGTATGACAATTATTTAATAATCCAGAGCAGTGTAAACCTAATTCAATTTAATACAAAAAGGTCAAAAATAGAAAAAAAAGGTAAAAACATAATTTGAAGTGGGTGATGCATTAATACTCTAAACAGCAGTGTACAACCTTCAAACAAAGAGACCTGATCTATTTCACAGGGAAGAAAGGGAAAAATGAACATACTTTCATAAACTATTAGGCTTCAGCTGCTAACAATGTCTGCAATCATGCAGTATGCATTGCCTGAGCAATCCTGCTGTTCCCTATTGAAATGATTGGGATACATGCAGGTAAATTACCACCTATCAGACGTGATCGTGGACATTGTTAGTGGCTGATCCTCTCAGTACAAAAGTGACTGATCATGATTTGGCCAGGTTCAACAATCTAAGTAGTGCTTTGGGTTTCCTCTCTAATGATAATGTGATAAGTTAAAGGCCACCTGTCTTTATGTAAGCCTTAATTATCATCCACTTTTAGTGCTGAAAACTGTAAAAATGAAGAAACGCACAGAAAGCACCTTTTTTGTTTTGAATGTGCCTTAAATGATTTTTTTTAGCAGGAGAGTTTCTCATTTCTTTAACTTATTATTTGATAAGGAAGAATGTTTTGGAAACTACAATTAGAATCTATTTTAGTATCTTACCATCTTTTTTAAAAACACAATATTAAACCTTTTTAACTCATGGAATAATTTATTTTTATTTTTACAATCTGTTCTTGCAAGTATTTAAGTCTTTCTTCTAGCAAACCAACTAACTAGACTAGAGGTGATTGAATCAATGTTTCAGGTTTTAAAAAGGAGTCATTATTAAATATTTACTCATCCCAATAATATTGGATGAAATTTACCAATGTACATTCTGCAAAATACATAGAGAATTTTTTTTTTCTTTTTCAGTTTCGTTAAGTTCTTTGTAGTTACAGAAAAACTATCAGTAATCAGTAAGGAGGGTAGTTATTATTGATAATTTTAACATGTTTTCATTTTTTATGGAAATTATTCTATGTGATATGTTAATTACCAGGACAGTTCAGATAAATACACTATTACTATCTGGTATTAATTGAAAAATAAGCATATGCATAGTAACATAATATATGAATATTTAATATTGGTTATGTGTATTAATGAGATGGAAATTTGGTAAGCAACTTGAGATGTCTTCTGGTCTTCATTTTAAGAGCATAAAATTAGTTCAATGTACTACATGTAACTTTTTGCCTGTGATCTTTATAAATTTCTTAAGCAATCTTAAGTACATATGAGAAAAAGTGGCAGAAAGCAAGATGCAAAGTGCAAGAGTCAGTTGCAATATTTGCAGTCTTGTAGAGTAGCTATAGGATCAGTCCCAAGAACTAACTTCATTGATGGGCCCCAAGAATCATCTTCACTGGTGGACCCCAAGAATCAGATGACATTGGTGGGCCCCAGGCACCCTAGTCAAACACAATGTTAAGGATTGTTATGAATAGATATATCTTACACATTGGCTCAGTGGTTATTGCTGGGGTCTTGGTTCTGACTCCTATCAAAGACAACAACTGCATGGAGTTTGTAGGTTGTTCTTCTGCTTGCTTGCGTTTCCTTCCACACTTTAAAAATATAAAGATTAGTGTTGAGCGATTATTATCGACAAAGTTGAAATCGGCACAGTATTTACGCTGATCGGATTTTTTAGATCACGCGATAATTTTGGTTAAACTCTGTGCATAATCTATTAATATCGCGCCATTTTCGGCGCTTCCTGTCATTTTGGCGGCCAGCCAATCGCTTACAAAAATAGAGCATAGTGGAGTGTGTGTGCGACGCATGACGGGGATGTGAAAGGTTGCGATTGGCTAGAAAAATCACATGACCTCGTTTTACATAGAACAGCCCTTCCTGTTCATGATCAGTGTCTGTCAGCGTCTCAGAGCAGTAGGAATCCAGCAATTTTGTAGTCACCACAGGTGAATTGAAAGGTGCCAAAAATACCTTTCATTATCCGAATACATTTCAGATACATGTTTTTTAACTTTGGCGCACTACAGCTTTGTTCATTGAGGCACCTTGCCACTTAAATTTTGAATACAGCAATTTTGTAGTCCACCACAGGTGAATTGAAAGGTGCCAAAAATACCTTTTATTATCGAATTACATTTCAGATACGTGTTTTTTTCACTTTGGGGCAGTACAGCTTTGTTGATAGAGCTACTTTGCAGTTAAATGTGAATACAGCAATTTTGTAGTCACCACAGGTGAATTGAAAGGTGCCAAATACCTTTTATTATCAGAATACATTTCAGATACGTGTTTTTTTCACTTTTGGTCAGTCAAGCTTTTTTTTATAGATCTACTTTGCAGTTTAATTTGAACAGCAACTTTGTAGTCACCATAGGTTGATAGGTGCCAAAAAAAACCTTTTATTATCATTACATTTCAGATTTCGTGTTTTTTCACTTTGGCGCCGGCCAGCTGTGTTGATAGAGCCACCTTGCAGTTAAATTTGAATCCCGCAACTTTGTAGTCACCACTGTGTACTGATAGGTGCCAAAAATACCTTTTAATATCTGTATACATTTCAGACAGGTGTTTTTTTCACTTTTGGTCAGTCAAGCTTTGTTGATAGATCTAATTTGCAGTTAAATTTGAATACAGCAATTTAGTAGTCACCACAGGTGAATTGATAGGTGCCAAAAATACCTTATATTATCCCGTATACATTTCAGACAGGTGTTTTTTTCACTTTTGGTCAGTCAAGCTTTGTTGATAGATCTACTTTGCAGTTAAATTTGAATACAGCAATTTAGTAGTCACCACAGGTGAATTGATAGGTGCCCAAAGAATACCTTTTATTATCCCGTATACATTCCAGACAGGTGTTTTTTTCACTTTTGGTCAGTCAAGCTTTGTTCATAGAGCTACTTTGTAGTTAAATTTGAATACAGCAACTTTGTAGTTACCACAGGTGAATTGATAGGTGCCAAAAAATACCTTTTATTATCCTGTATACATTTCAGACAGGTGTTTTTTTTTTCACTTTTGGTCAGTCATGCTTTGTTCATAGAGCTACTTTGTAGTTAAATTTGAATAAAGAAACTTTGTAGTCACCACAGGTGAATTGATAGGTGCCAAAAAATACCTTTTATTATCCCGTATACATTTCAACAGGTGTTTCTTTCACTTTTGGTCATCATGCTTTGTTCATAGAGCTACTTTGTAGTTAAATTTGAATACAGCAATTTAGTAGTCACCACGGTGAATTTTATAGGTGCCAAAAAATACCTTTTATTATCCGTTTAAATTTCAGACAGGTATTTTTTTCACTTTTGGTCAGTCATGCTTTGTTCATAGAGCTACTTTGTAGTTCAAATTTGAATACAAAAAACTTGTAGTCACCACAGGTGAATTGATAGGTGCCAAAAAAAACCTTTTATTATCCCGTAACATTTAGACAGGTTTTTCTTTCACTTTTGGTCAGTCATGCTTTGTTCATAGAGCTACTTTGTAGTTAAATTTTGAATACAGCAATTTAGTAGTCACCACAGGTGAATTTGATAGGGGCCAAAAAAAACCTTTTATTATCAGTAATACATTTCAGACAGTGTTTTTTTCACTTTTTTGGGCAGTCATGCTTTGTTCATAGAGCTACTTTTTTAGTTTTAAAATTTTTAATACAGCAATTTAGTAGTCACCACAAGTGAATTGATAAGTGCCAAAAATACCTTTTATTATCAGTATACATTTCAGATACATGTCTTTTTCACTTTTGGTCAGTAAAGCTTTGTTGATAGATTTACTTTGCAGTTAAATTTGAATCCAGCAACTTTGTAGTCACCACAGGTGTACTGATAGGTGCCAAAAATAAACCCTTTTTAAAATCCGTATACATTTCAGACAGGTGTTTTTTCACTTTTGGTCAGTCAAGCTTTGTTGATAAAAATTACATTGCAGTTAAAAATTGAATACAGCAATTTTGTAGTCACCACAGGTGTACTGATAGGTGCCAAAAATACCCTTTTTAAAATCCGTAAAACATTTCAGCAGGTGTTTTTTTTCACTTTTGGTCATCAAACTTTGTTGATAGATCTACTTTGCAGTTAAATTTGAATCCAGCATCTTTGTAGGGCCCCCACAGGTTGATAGGTGCAAAAAATACCTTTTATTATCAGTATACATTTTTAGACAGGTGTTTTTTTTTACTTATGGTCAGTCCAAGCTTTTTTGATAGATCTACTTTGCAGTTAAATTTGAAACCAGCAACTTTGTAGTAACCACAGGTGTACTGATAGGTGCCAAAATTTCCTTTAAATATCCGTATACATTTCAAAACAGGAGTTTTTTTCACTTTTTGGGCAGTCAAGCTTTGTTGATTAGATCTACTTTGCAGTTAAATTTTAATCCAGCAATTTTGTTTTGATTTGAGGGATTTGAGAATAGCTGTGATTTGCCCGTCTTTTAATAAGAGTCTTTTCAAAACTCTTCCATACCTTCTCAAATTGTTATATTTCTGAACATGAAGCGAAATTCAGGTGGTAACCGAGCAAAGAGGGGGGTAGGAAAATGGAGGTAGAGGTACGAGAGAAGGTGCTCCTTCCAGTGCTGGTGACAACACGCATGCCAGCGGATCATCAGTTGCAGGACCGTCAGGCCTGTCATCGCGGGCTCAGGGCCCTGTGAATCTCAGTAACGAACAGCGTCGCCAATCTGTCCTTCAGTGGTTAATGCAACCTGCATCCAGCAGTCTTACCTCCTCGTCCTCCCAGTCACGGCCACAAATGTCGTCATCAGCATCACCAGCATCCGTCCAACATGAAGCAGCCCAAATGTCAACTCGTGTACCCACCACTGTGGATAATCCATTTTCTGAAGACCTCTTTGATGACAAAATGCGGTTGGGGTCAGAAGACATGTTAAAAGATCAAGAGGCCAAAGAGGATGATTTTCTCTGCTCTGATGCCCAGTTACTGATGCCATCAGAGGAGGAGAAGGAAGCCGGTCAATCGGCAAAAATCCCGGGCGGTCGGCAACGCCTTGCAGTCCCTCTTGCTTGTAGTCCGCAGCTCCTGGATGCAGAATGTCAGGACGACCAAGTCACCTGTGTTGATGATGATGATGACGACATTGCGGATCCAACGTGGTCTTTTCAGCAGAATTTGCTTGCGAGCGCTTCATCACTGGACGAGGAGGAAGACGATGGGGTAGTGTCAGTACGGGTCCCACCTCAAAAAAGGAGAGGGCGGTCACAGAAGTCCACTGATATGATTCCGCCAGCCACGGTCAGCGGAAACCCAGCTCCTCGTTTATCGCCGTCAAAAAGGTCCAGGACATCTCAAGCCTGGGCCTTCTTTGAGCAAGCCTCTGATTCACCCAGCGATGTCATATGCCGCCTTTGCCGTAAACGCATAAGTAGAGGCAAGAACCTTAGGTGTTTAACCACCACCAACATTAAACATTGGGGTGCATTAAAAGGGGCATAGATGCACATGATGAGAACATTATTCTCCCATTATACAAGTCACTGGTTAGACCACACATGGAGTATTGTGTACAGTTTTGGGCACCAGTGCACAGGAAAGACATTGTAGAGCTTGAACAGGTACAAAGGCGGGCAACAAAAATAATAAAAGGACTGGGTGGACTACAGTACCCAGAAAGATTAGCAAGATTAGGGTTATTTAGTTTAGAGAAAAGAAGGCTTCGGGGGACATAATACATATGTTTAAATACATCAAAGGTCAATATAGAGATCTCTCCCAAGATTTATTTATACACGGGACTGTATCTAGAACAAGGGGGCATCCTCTCCGTCTTGAGGAACGAAAGTTTCTACATAAACATAGAAAGGGATTCTTTACTGTAAGAGCAGTGAGACTATGGAATTCTCTGCCAGAGGGACTTGTCATGGTGAATTCAATAACCGAGTTCAAAAAGGGTTTGGATGCATTTCTGGAGCGTAATAATATAACAAGTTACAGTGACTAGGATTCAGGAGAGGGGTCATTGATCCAGGGATTTTTCTGATTGCCAGATTGGAGTCAGGAAGGAATTTTTCCCTAAAATGAGGACAATTGGCTTCTACCTCATTGGGGGTTTTTGCCTTCCTCTGGATCAACACCTTAGCACAACAGGCTGAACTAGATGGACGACTTGTCTTTTTTTAGCCTTACAAACTAACTAACTAACTAACTAACTAACTAACTAACTAACTAACTAACATGTCTAGTCACATGCAGCGAATGCATGAGTTGAAATGGAGGCAACACTTGGCCAAAAAAGGCCAGACCGACGCCGGGCCTCCAACCACTGTCACACCCTCTGTCTCCGCCTCCTCCTCCTCCTCCGCCACCACCAAGCGTTCCTCAGCTGCCCATGTCTCTCAGAGTCATGATCAGGGATCAGCCTCCGCTTCAGCCTCCACCGTCGCCCGAGTACCACCAGCACCACCAGAGACCCATCCTACCCCTTCTCCTTCCGCCAGTTTGACGACCTGCACGCCATACAGTGGCCAGTCTAGCAGCCAGCCTTCTGTCTTCCAGGTTTGGGAGCAGAAGAAACACTTTAACCCAAACCATCCCAAAGCCAAAAGCCTGAATGTCGGCATTGCCAGGCTTTTGGCCTTGGAAATGTTGCCTTTCCGTCTGGTGGACACAGATGGGTTCCGCCACGTCATGGCCCTTGCCTGCCCCCAATACCAGATGCCAAGCAGGCATTTCTTTGCCAGAAAAGCCGTCCCTGCCCTGGCCAGCCACGTGTCATCTAAAATTTCAAGCGCGTTGTCTGCATCTGTGGCCGGAAAAGTCCATCTGACCACCGACACATGGACTAGTAAGCACGGCCAAGGCCGCTATATCTCTGTGACAGTTCACTTGGTGAGCTTGGTGAATGTCTCTGGGGGTGACGGTGGCTCTCAGGCTCAGCGCACGCTCTTCAAAACCGCAGGGATGGTGCAGGGTTCTTTCCCCCAAGGTCCTCTGGTGGCATCACGTGCCCATAGAAACCAGGCCGTGTTGAAATTAATCTGTCTTGGAGACCGTCCACACACAGGTCAGGAGCTGTGGACGGCTCTCCATAACGAGACCGAGTGCCGGCTGGGTGACAAGAACCTTGTGCCAGGGGAGGTGGTGTGCGATAACCGGCAAAATTTGCTGTCCTCCCTTAAGATCGGTAGGCTGGAGCACATCCCATGCCTGGCACATATCATGAACCTTGTCGTCCAGAAATTTCTAAAGAGATACCCGGGTCTGGACTGCCTGCTGAGGAAGGCTCGAAGTCTAAGTTCGCACTTCCGCCGTTCGCACCCTGCTTCGTCCCGCCTGGCTGCGTTGCAGCGTCAGCTCGGCCTCCCCGTCAACTGTCTCATTGTTGATGTGGCAACACGCTGGAATTCCACCCTCCACATGCTCCAGCGATTGTGGCAGCAGCGCAATGCCATTACGCAGTACGAAGTGACACATGGCCTGACAAGCAGCGGCGCGGACCTCGGGGTGTTGAGCCACCGAGAGTGGAGGCAGGTGAAAGAGCTCTGCACCATCCTTGCCAGTTTTGAAGAAGCCACCAAAATGGTCAGTGCGGACAATGCCCTTGTCAGCATGAGTTCTGACATGATCATTGGACACTCTGAAACAACAGGTCCCGCCAGCGACGGAGGAGGAGACGGACACAGATGTGGACACGGAGCCTTTCTCTCCGTCAAATCCACAAGGCCCGACAGTTTCACAATTTCATCGGTCTTCATTAGGCAGTGGTTTGGGGTCCAGGGCTAGTGCAAGGTGGCGCATCAGCTCTCAGGGTGCATCATCTCAGGCAAGTCAGGGCTGTGCTGGAGGAAGCGGAGGAGGAGGAGGAGGATGTATTCCTAGACACCGACGTTACCGACGTCCCTGCCTTGGAAAGAGGTTGGTGCGAATTTGAGGCGGAGGAGGAAGATGAGGAAGATCAGTTTGCTAGTGCCCCTCGACCCAGAGGCTTGGGAAATCACGGCTCCATCTCTCACATGAGTGCTTGGATGCTCCATTTCCTCCAACATGATCCTCGCATTAAGGCCATCCAAATGAACAACAGTTACTGGGTGGCAACCCTCCTGGATCCCCGGTACAAAACAAAACTCAGCACTTTACTTCCACCCACCCAAATAGAGAGTAAAATGCAGGAAATGGAGACCTTGCTGATTGATCAACTGGAGACATCTGTTGCGTCTGCTTCACATTCTTCAAATGTCACGGTGGAACAACATCAGCGACGTGACAGCAGTAGAGTGCCAAGTAGCCGTAGCGGCAGCAGCAGCAGCAGGCAAGGTGGCAGAAGCCTAATGGGTGACCTCTGGCAATCTTTATTTACCACCTCACCAACGCATGCAATGCAGGGCACACATCCAACACACAGAGATCAGCTTAAGATCATGGTGCACGACTATCTGCGTCTCAACACCGATGTTTTTGGATGTGTTCCGGACCCAATAGACTTCTGGGTATCCAAAATGGACGAATGGCCCGAGCTCGCTCGCCACGCCATAGAGGTGTTGTCCTGCCCAGCAGCCAGCGTCATATCTGAGCGGACCTTCAGCACAGCTGGAGGAGTCATTACAGACAAACGCATCTGGCTTTACACAAATACTGTGGATCGTTTGACTTTCATCAAGATGAATCAGGCATGGATCTCTGATGATGTTGTGGCCCCAATTGCCGAGGTCACCGATTAGTTGCTGGTATACTTCACTTTCCTCTTCAAACAGAAATGTCCTCTTGAAAACTTTTTTTAAAATGATCATTTCTTCCTGCAATTTTTATTCTCTATTCCCAACATTTCATTTTGCTGGTTTTGCTGTGAGGAGACTGTAAAAGACAGCAAGGTTTCATGACAACACCGTATTCCATTTACTCACTTTATCTTTAGAAGTTTTCGCATTGTCAATGGTTTTGAGGTCATGTTGCTGTGAGATACAGCTGTAATTATGGTCCTTTGGAACAGAAATGTGGCTTCTAAGTGTCATTTCTCCATCACAATTTTTAATAGTGGCTGAGAAGTCATATTTATAATTTTTTGGGGTCATGTTGCTGTGAGATACAGCAATAATCATGGTCCTTTGGAACAGAAATGTGGCTTTTAAGTGGCTTTTCTCCCTCACAATTTTTAATAGTGGCTGAGAAGTAATATTTATAATTTTTTGGAGTCATGTTGCTGTGAGATACAACAATAATCATGGTCCTTTTGGAACGGAAAATGTGGCTTTTAAGTGGCATTTCCCCTCACAATTTTTTAATAGTGGCTGAGAAGTCATATTTATAATTTTTTGGGGTCATGTTGCTGCGAGATACAGCAATAATCATGGTCCTTTGGAACGGAAATGTGGCTTTTAAGTGGCATTTCTCCCTCACAATTTTTAATAGTGGCTGAGAAGTCATATTTATAATTTTTTGGGGTCATGTTGCTGCGAGATACAGCAATAATCATGGTCCTTTGGAACAGAAATGTGGCTTCTAAGTGGCATTTCTCCCTCACAATTTTTAACAGTGGCTGAGAAGTCATTTTTATAATTTTTTGGGTCATGCTGCTTTGAAATGCAGCAATACTACATGTCCTATTCTAAAAATGTTGTTTCTAACAGACATTTGTTCTTCAAAATAGTCAAAATTGGCTCAAGGGACAAGTTTTGAAATTTTGGGTGCATTTTGCTGTGACATGCAGATATACTACAGGTCCTATTAAAAAAAAAACTTGTTTCTAACAGACATTTGTTCTTCACAATTGTCCAAAGTGGCTCAAGGGTCATGTTTTGAATATTTGTGGGCATTTTGCTGTGACATGCAAGCTATACTACAGGTCCTATTATAAAAAAATGTTGTTTCTAACAGACATTTGTTCTTCACAATTGTCAAAAGTGGCTCATGGGTCATGTTTTGAATATTTGGGGGCATTTTGCTGTGACATGCAGCTATACTACAGATCCTATTATAACAAAAAATGTTGTTTCTAACAGACATTTGTTCTTCACAATTGTCAAGAGTGGCTCAAGGGTGATGGTGCTGTCAGAAACAGGAATAGGTAGGACACTGTTAATGGACACATATTGCTAAATGACTTGTTTTTGCAAGATCTTTAACATAGCTAGCAATCCCTATATTGAGATAACCCATTTAATACAATTAAAAAAGAGAAACAAAGACATGGTGGGATTCCATCTTATTTTAAAAATGTTTTTTCTATAATTAAACTACTAAAAAACTTGCATGTACAAAATAGCTGGTAAAAAAATTCCTCTGAATTTTACAAGGGAGGTACAGGAAAACTTGACCAGATGTAGGTTATTCAGAGGACATGGAGTATGGAGCACGGACAGAGAACAAAGTACAGAGACAATTTCCTCCAGCACGTTGAGTAAAATGAGAAAAAGAATGCCCAGAAAAAGGGCACCTGGGTGGAACAGGAGCATTAATCAACAGTATTTCCAAGTGAAGCTCAATTGGTCCGCACTCACACGGAGGGACAAGCGCTATCCAGGTCTTGTCTGTGTACTGAGGAAGGCTGGAGGTCTTACCTCACACTTCCGCTTCCGCACTCTGCTTCAGCACGACTGTTGACGTTGCGGCGTCATAAGGGCATTTTAACCTGCGTGTTAATAGATGACAGACGCCAGCTTGGGCTCTCACCGTACCCGCTGTAACTCCGCCCCTGACTGCTGAACCTGCGTGTTAATAGATGACAGACGCTAGCCTGGGCTCTCACCGCACCCACTGTAAGTCTGTCCCTGGCAGCTGGACCTCCGCGTTAACAGATGGATGATGGCAGCACTGGCTCTCACCATTAGGGGCAATCAGGAGAGCTTCAAATTTCTCTAAAAAATCAGATTTTGAAAAGGTGATTTCTATGAGGTTAAGTAGTGTCAAAAAGGGCTCCAGGGCTGGACACAAATTGCGCAATTTGAGGCTTAAAATTTGCTGGGGCTGGAGTCACTATGGGGTCGCATCATCTGATCTCCAGGGGAGTCTGTCCCTAATCACTGAAGAAGGATTTGGAGGAAAAATGAAACCATTGAATTGATTGGCTGAATCACTCTCAGAAGCCAGGAGGGCAAATTTCTTCTCAACTAAAAAGTGTTTTGGGGTTGATAAGGACATTTTTATTACTTATGGTGTGTTAGGACAAATTAACACATCTACACGTGTAAAAAATACCTTTAAAAACTGCAGGGAGGGGTGTATGTTGTATGTTATCACACTTGAAAAAAAAGCAAAATGATAATAATGTAAAATTATAAATAAAACTTCCCTAAATAAATTCTGTAAACAAATGTCAGTTACCAAAAAATATACTAAATGACAGTCACTGTACAAAATTGCATAGTGCCACTTTGTGTTATGTGGATCAAACAGGTTTAAGAGTCATGCTGTGGCCCAGGACAGGTATAGTCAATGTGCAGTGAAACTAAAATGGTGGTTGAAAGACTCCTTTTTCCGTCACTTTTTAATCTGTGGGTCAGACAGGTTTAATGGTCATTCTGCGGTACAGGACACATAAAGTTAATGTCCAGTTCCACTAAAATGGTGGTTCAAAGACTCCTTTTCCCGGCACTTTTAATTTGGGGGCAGACAGGTTTAATGGTCATACTGCGGTCAGGACAGGTTTTAGTCAATGTCCAGTTCAACTAAAATGGTGGTTCAAAGACTCCTTTTCCCAGCACTTTTTTAATCTGTGGGTCAGACAGGTTTAATGGTCATACTGCGGTACAGGACAGATATAGTTTTAAATTTTCCCGTTCAACTAAAATGGTGGTTGAAAGACTCCTTTTTCCGGCACTTTTTAAATCTGGGGTCATGCAGATTTGGGGCTCATGTTGTGCTCCAGGACAGGGATAGTCTATGTCCAGTGAAACTAAAATGGTGGTTGAAAGACTCCTTTTTCCTGCCCTTTTTAAATGTGGGGGGCAGGCAGGTATTGGGCTCATGCTGCGGTCCAGGACAGCTAGAGTATATTTCCATTGAAACTAAAATGGTGGTTGAAAGACTCCTTTTTCCGGCACTTTTTAATCTGGGGTCATGCAGGTTTGGGGCTCATGCTGCGTTCCAGGACAGGGATATTCAATGTCCAGTTCTAGTAAAATGATGGTTCAAATCATACTACCTTCTGGCACTTTTTAATTTGTGGGTCATGCAGGTTTAAGTGTCATGCTGTGGTGCAAGACAGGGATAGTGAATGGTGTGTGAGTTTTTTTCTGTGGCTTTTAGAACCTAAGTGTGTTGCCTACGATGTAGCACGTATCCATTTGACTGTTGTGGATGTTAATTCCAGCTTCTCCAGCCCTGTTTGGGTATAAGAATGAAGGTGTTGTTGCTCTCCCATAGACTTTAATGGTCATCGGCGATAATCTATTATCGACTTTTGGATATCTTATTGATAATTGCTGATATCGACTATCGACCCGATTACGATAGTCAACGTAATTGCTCATCACTAATAAAGATAGTTTAGTTTGGAAGTGAGCCCCAACCAGAACAAGAACCAATGTAAGTCATGACAATCTCTGTACAGCATTGTGGAATAATCAGTACTATATAAATGAATAAAATAAATTGTGAGAATGTATAAGGATATTTAAGGGTGTAGCTATAGTGAATGCAAATGTAGCAGTTGCTACCAGGCCCTAGAGCCTGAGGGAGCCCAAAGACTCTTCTGCCACATAAGAAGACATCAGTATTATAAAAGGCACATTGTAAACAGGGGCCCTTTTATAGATTCTGCATTAGACCTAGGAGCTGTCATTGCTTAATCACTCAGAAATATGAAATTAACCATTTAATATATTTTAGTATACCAGAGAAACCTGATTTAATAAGACTTGTCTCTTTTTTATTTGTTTTTAGATTATTTGTTATATATTTAGTAGTAATTATAGTGAGCTGTTTTATGCCTTTGAGATAGAAAAGTTATAGGATTATAGTTTAGCATATGGCTTCTTTCTTTCCTCTCTGTTTCTACTTTAATAAGAAATGCGGAAGTTCAGTTTGGACCCTCTTTTACAAAGGTGGAACCAGATCTGTTTCACGATGGACACCAACAGTGCACAGTGAAGCCCACTGATTATAATGCAGTCTATCTCAACTATTTTTCCCATAATTTTTTATGGAACCTCCGATGGAGGCTCTGAACTGAACCTCTAAGACCAATGTGAACCTTATCTATGCTGATAGATGAATGTTTATATTTGTAGATAGCAGACCCTGATACAAAAAATAGTTAATCTGTTATCTTAATGTTTCTATGATATTGATTAAACGTCTGCAACGACTGGAGTAGGGGATCTTCTGGACCACCATAAGCAGTGGTATAAGCTATGCCAGCGGAGTCTAAGTAGGTTCTGTTATTCACCAGTGCCCACTGCAAGGCAGGATGGGCTTGCTGCACTGATGTGACTTGTTTGCCGTGGCAGCTGAGGCTCAGCATGGTACAAAATTATCAGGCAAGCTCATAGTCGGGGACAGTCAAGAAGGTCAGGACCGGCGGCAAAGGGATGGAGAGATGGAGGCAATGAGTTCGGTACATGGAATACCAGAACACAGACTAAAGAATTCTTTCTCGCAAGGCACTATTGATCCAGCAAAGGAGTAAAGGAAGAGGCAGGGTTAAAAAGTTTCAGCATCCAGTAATACCCAATCACCTCCGTTCTGGCCCTTTAAATCTGATAGAGCCATTGCACGCATGCTCTAGAGAGCGGGGCGCATGCGCCGACTGGCAGAGACATCGCAGGCACCACTCACAGATGAGGTACGGGTGCATCTACGAACCGCTGTGAGCTTCGCGGGGGCACCCATGACAGTACCCCTCCTTTGGCCTCCCCCTCTTTCTGGGCCAGAAAAATTTCAGGAGCAACTTACAATCCAACTACAATTGGACTCCCTGATCTGAGACTATATTTTGCGGCAGTCCATGCAGTTGGAAGATGCGCTTCAAGAAGAGGCTGGCAAGGCTTGAAGAAGAGAGTAAATTAAGCAGTGGTATGAAATGCAACATTTTTGAGAAGCAATCAGTAACCACCCAAATAACAGCATCTTTGGAGGAGGGTGGAAGGTCAGTGATAAATTCCATGGCTATGTGGTTCTACGGGTTCTTTGGAATCGGCAAGAGGGGCAGCAGTCCTGTCGGCTTGTTAAGTGGTACAAGATTCTACAAATTCTTTAATATTTTTAACAAGATATGGCCACCAATAAAACAAGAAATTAATTGATAAGATTTACATGCACCGGAGTGCCCAGCAACTAGTGAGCAATGTCCCCCTTGTAGAACCTTTTTCCGGAGTACTGGGCTCATGTACGTCTCCACGGTGTCATGGGACTCATTAGCGTTAAAAGATCTCAGGTGTGAATGGGGAGTAGGTGTGTTAAATTTTGTTTCATCACTCTCACACCCTATCATACTGCTCACTGGATGTTCACCATGGAACCTCATGGCAAAGAACGGTCTTAGGATCTTAAAAAACTCAGTATAGGCCTTTCCATTTAAGGTCCCATGATCAGCATCATATCCAAAAAATTTATTTTCAATATAGACAAAGGAGTGATGCAAACATTGCTGCAGAGTTTAAAAAGGTGGGGGGTCAGCCTGTCAGTACTGAGACCATACACCAGACACTGGCCAAATTGGTCTGCATGGCTGTCATCCCAGAATGAAGCCTTTTCTGAAAATGATGCACAAGAAAGCCTGCAAACAGTTTGCTGAAGACAAGAAGTCTTAAGACACAGATTACTGGAACCATGTCCTGTGATCTGATGAGACCGAGATAAAGTTCAAATGTTTCAATCGTGTGTGGCAGCAATCAGGTGAGTAGTAAAAAGCCAAGTGTGTTATTCCACAGCAGAATTATTTGTTTGATTTTATGTATATTCTAATTCTGTTTCTCCTGCCAGCTATTGCTTTGTATCTGTATTTGAGAGTTAACCACATTGTAAGAATGTGAAGCAAGAGTGGTTGTTATAGTAACTGGGAGGGGTTAGAGTGCATATAAGTTGGTAATTAGCTTTCTAGGGGGGGTTTTCATCATGGGATTTAACATGGAGTTTCATAAGACCCCCAGGCCTGGACTCTGGTCCATAAGTGAATACAACAAAACCTTACTTCTCATCCTGAAGCCTTAAAAAACCTGTTGGAAAGCTCTAGAGAGAAAGAGAGACCTCATAACCCTAAGGCTATGTTCACACGGCTTATTCTGGGACATATTTCAGCCCGTAATTTGCGCCATTCTGCGCGAATTACTGGCTGAAATACATCCCAGTCATTACGGTAATCCACAGTTCTCATAGAGAACTATGGATTACGTCTCCTCTCCCTGCTAGCACAATATGCCGAGTGGGGAGAGAAGTGACATGTCAATTATTCACGGCGTATACGGGCCAAGAAAAATGCATGGCTATTGGGCCACCACACCCCAGACCGCTCCCGCCCCACCCCCGTATAAACGGCGTAATTGCGGCGCGAATTACGGGCTGAAATACGTCCCAGTCATTACGGTAATCCACAGTTCTCATAGAGAACTATGGATTATGTCTCCTCTCCCTGCTCGCACAATATGCCGAGCGGGGAGAGTAGTGACATGTCAATTATTCACGGCGTATACGCGCCAAGAAAAATGCATGTCTATTGGGCCACCCCAGCCCGCTCCCGCCCCACCCCCGTACACACGGCGTAATTGCGGGGCGAAATACGTCCCGCAATTTCACCGTGTGAACATAGCCTACGAAGAATTTCCCCATTGTCAGTTTATTAATACATATCTCCAAGACTAGCTCAATCCACCATTATTGTTACTCTAAGAGGGGCCATAGCCACATGTGGTTAGATTGTGCAGCTCCAGAAGAATTTATGTTTATATGCTTGGATTACCAGAAAAAGTATAAGAGCTATCCTTGTACAAGCTCACAGACTGTTGAATTGTACTTACTTAAAGGGGTTGTCTCGCTACAAAGAATAGCTTTCAAATTGTAGGGAACACAAAATAAAGACATTTTCCAAATATATTGCATTGTTCCTCTGTTTTCCCTAAAGAGATACAAGTGAATTTATTACCTCCATGGCTATTTCAGTTCCCTCAGTAACTGACCTGTAAACAAATCTCCCCCAGCTGTTTGTTCAATGAGATAACAGAGAGTGAGTCATCACACAGGTCAGCAGTGTCAGTCAGTGTCCTGTGCTGCCAGACAGTAAAAAGCTTGATTTATCTCAAGTAAACAGCTCTGTAATTAGGGCTTTTGTTTTGGGGATCAGATAAGAAGTCATGAGAGTAGTTTGAGAAGCTAATCTAATCTAATTAGCATCTGAAAGCACGGAGTTTATGCTGTACAAGCAAGGAGCTTATGCAAATTAGTCTGAACCAGGAAGTGACAGAGAATTTCTTTCATGCATTCTTTGAAACCCTGTGGGGAGACAACTCCTTTAAAAGTAAACAGAAGCTGCTATTTTGCAAACTCCGTCATTTTCTGCCTGTTATTATTGTTGCTGCACCAACTCCATGGATAAATTAATTTAAAGGGGTTGTGGGTTGTCTCGCTACAAAGAATAGCTTTCAAATTGTAGGGAACACAAAATAAAGACATTTTCCAAATATATTGCTTTGTTCCTCTGTTTTCCCTAAGGAGATACAAGTGAATTTATGACCTCCCTGGCTATTTCAGTTCCCTCAGTAACCGACCTGTAAACAATTCTCCCCTGCTGTTTGTTCAATGAGTAACAGTGAGTGATGTCATCACACAGGTCTCAGCAGTGTCCTGTGCTGCTCAGCAGTAAAAAGCTTGATTTATGTAAAATAAACAGAACTGTAATTAGGGCTTTTGTTTTGGGGATCAGATAAGAAGTCCTGTTAGTAGTTTGAGAAGCTAATCTGATCTAATTAGCATCTGAAAGCACAGCAGGGCACAGAGCTGTACAAGCAAGGAGCTGTATGCAAATGAGTCAGTCTGAACCAGGAAGTGACAGAGTATTTCATTCATGCATTCACTGAAACTCTGAAGGGAGAAAACTCCTTTAACACCCACAGGAAATGAAAGAGTTAACATTGTCACCCAAACAAGAGTGTGTCCTGGGGAATTTAGCTGAGGAAAGCTCCCATTATTTCTCCTCAGCACCCACACAATGGGCCTTATTTTTATTTTGTGTGTGGTCCCACGGAGGTAAGAGAGGTCCTGGAGTGGAAGGGCCTCTGTGAAATAAAACAAATACCCCCAGCCTTTCCACTGCTGTCCCTAGGTCACCACACAAGTATGTCTTGCCCACAGTCAAGCATAGTGGTGGGTGTGTTGTGGTTTGGTGCTGCATGACTGCTGCCAGCTGTGGAGAGCTAAATTCATTGAAGGAACCATGAATGCCAACATGCGCTGTGACATACTGAAGCAGAGCATGATCCCCGTCCTTTTGGAAACTGGGCCACAAGGCAGTATTCTGACATGATAATGACCCTAAACATGCCTTCAAGATGACTACTGTCTTGCCAAAGAAAATGTTGGTAATGGTGCTGGACTGACCAAGCATGTCTCCAGATCAAAACCCTGTTGAGCATTTGTGAGGTATCCTCAAACGAACGGTGGAGGAGCGCAAGGTCTCTAACACCAACTCTGTGATGGCAACCTGTGAAACTCTAGTGAACTCCATGCCCAAGAGAGTTAAGGCAGTACTGGAAAATAATGGTGGCCACACAAAATATTGACACTTTAGGCACAATTTGTCCAATTTCAGTTAGGAGTGTACGCATTTTTTTGGCATTTTAAAAATTACTAATCCCCATAGATAGAGGACATATTAAACCCGGCTACATAGAGCAGTCTTATAGAGATATGTATATTGATAATTAATAGGTGTTCATAAGCCTGGTGTTTATATTTATAAATTTGATGATACACAAAAATTTTCTTATATATTTATAATTATATGAAAACGTGGCATATATTGATGTATATTAGATTCTAAATTTTCATATATAGATAAAGGTTGATTATAAGCTGGATATTTGAATAACCACTGATGTTTTAAAATATGCACTTTAGAAGGTAAATACTGGACACATAAGCCCAGAATTAATAAGTACTGTATGTAATTATTATTTTTGATATTATCTGTTTTAGAAAATCAATTTGTATTGTATCCCTGAGGAAGTGCATCAAGAGGGCGCATGAAACGAGTAGGATCTCATTAAATTTTATATGCTTTTTATCTTTTGCCAATAAAATTATATGTTGGTATATTCTAAATTGAGTAGAGCTATTGAAGTAAGCACCCCAGCGCCGTATCTTTTCTATGTATATATTTTTGGGGTTATTTAAACACCATTAGTTTGAAAATATTAATCCATGAAGAGTCGAGTGTGCCGATGCTCATGAGAGACGGAAGGTGGTGGCTTGGATGCATTTTCTTCAACACAGAGGTTTTTAAATGAGCAGCACCATTTAAAAATTTTATTTATTTTTAATTACTTTTAATACACTAGATTTCCTTTGCACTTGTTTCTCTTTTCTTTTTATACAGCACATAACTCAAGTGGGTGGTTAAAAACTGTATACTACATGAGTGCATTGACAGTATTAACAATTATTAAGATAGGGTTTACAGCAAGGGGGCTCTGTTCATATTGTTTGAGATTTAGAAACATAATGTACAGTATATAACTATATGTCTGTGTACTTCAAACTACAAAGTAAGCTAAATAATTTTCACTAAAAAGTTTATTGCTGTTGCCACAGAGAGAGATTCATGATAATGATAAAATGCCTTAGTTAATGTTAATTGACATTCCTCCTTAGTATCATTTGGCTTGGAATATTACTGTCTGTTCTCTGATATATCCCTTGTGGTTAGCATTCTGTTAAAAGGGTGTTCCCATGAAGCAAAGTATACTGCACAGGTCAGCGCTCGGCTAGCAGCTAGCCGACCATGCATGATAATGAGGAGGGCCGCGCTTATACATGTCCTCTCTTTTCACTTATATGGAAGTTTATAATGTAGCTGAGTGTGTGTGCTCAGCTATATTCGGTAGCTCCCATAGAGATGAATGGGGAGCCACAAACGCCACCCTCCTCATTCTCATGCACAGTCAGCTTGCAACTAGCAGAGAGCTTGCCTGTGCAGTACAATTTGCTTCATGGGAGCACTCCTTGATAGCATATTAGAGTACACACAGTTACAGTATATGTGGATTTCTTCTAAATAACTACCCACAGAAATAGCAAAGCTAAACTTGACAACTCAACTGTTTCAATGATTTTCAATGATCTTTGCTGTGAGATAAGAACAGACTTGGTTCACATCTGTGTCAGAGGTTCTGTTTGGAAACTTTGCTGCACAGGTAAAAACTGACATAAAAGGATCTGTTCCACAGTGGACACCAACAGCTATTGATTAAAAGAGGTCCATCTGATTTCCAATGTGGTGTTTGTTGTTTAGACAGAAAAAATAGTGCAGCTTGCTGCACTGTATTTGTCGTAATTTCTGGCGGAGCATGAGAGAGACATTCCAAACAGAACCTCCAACCCATTTTTTTTTTTTGAAGCCCTAAGAATGTGCAACTAACACCAAAATGCACAAAAAAAAGTGCAACACGAGTGCCACACAAAAACAGTGCATCAGGATACGGCCTATCGCAGACCCATACTAAAAAGTAATGGGTCCCCCATATACCTGGAACGAACAGAGTGTCCCTGCCGGGCCTGAAGGCTCCTGCACAGGAACACCCCGAACGTATTCCACTCTGCCGAAGCAGAAACGGAACAAAGTGCTCCCCCACCGGGCCAGAAGGCACCTGCATGGGGTCACACACAAAAGGTTCAACTGCCGGAGCAGATCGAACCAGGAACGTGCACTTAGGTTTCGGAATGGCCTGCCACACCAAACCTCCACCCAGTGCAGTCCAGGTAGCCAACTCCGAAGAGAGGCAAAGGGTCCTACTGCCGAAGCAGATTGGACCGACAAGCTTGCACATTGGCGTCAGAATGGCCTGCCACACCAAACTTCGACCAAGTGCTCACCTGGTGGCCAACTCCGAAGAGTGCCGGGGTTTGCAGGGGAGAAAGGAACCTGATGGCCACACATTGTCCCCCTAGACCTCGGGGCGGTCCCAGAAGGGTACCGCATCCCAAAATCCAAAAACACAAATAGTGACAAACGAAAACACACGTGACGTGAAAAATAAATAAGTGGAATGTGTGCAGTGGCATACTGGCCCGGACATCGGCCGGAAATATAAAAATTTCCCTACTTCCTAGCCAGAAGGCCGGGGAATAAGGACGTGTGCTTGAGGGACAGTGAAAGTTAAGTGCCGTGCAAATGTGCCGAAACTCAAGTGGGGTCCCACACCCAGTGAGTTAAGGCACCCCAGGGTCGTCAATCCTGGGGCACATCACACTTAGGGCTTCATAGTCCCCTCAAACCTACCTGGCTTCGATCCTGGGGGGGGGGAGTCACCTACGGCTGTTATCTTTCAAGCAACCGCGTACACCCCCTCCCTACCCCCAGTGTGGTTCTCTGCCCCGACACAGCCATCCTATAGCGGCACCTTTCCAAAACCGCCAGGATGACTGATAAGAACAGATACTACACTTGATCTTAGCCATGAGGCCGAGAACCTCCAACCCATACGTGAATAAAGCCTACCATGGAAAGCTGTGATGTTACAGTGAACTTAAACTCCGCTACATCTATATGTTTTATTTTTAACATTTACAATATAATGCCTCCAAATTGGTACGGAATAAAAATGTTTCCCAAAAAAATGTAACTAGGTAAATATTTGCATCCCAGATACTATCCCAAGACAAAATTAACAGTAAAATCTATTCAACTTAGAATCTGTACCAAAAGTTGCCTTAGTTTAGGACAGGGTGTGCGAGCGGCTGTCTTACGGGTATTTTTGCATCTGTATAGTCTCCCAACCTATGGTACTGCGGCTTTTTTGCATGCTATGTGAAGAGATGTCAATTTAAGGTGCAGCTTTCTGTCCACCTAGTGGAGAGATATATGGATTACCACCAATCAGCTGCACCTGGGTATTTTTCTTTAATAGCATGGGGGCCTGTGTTGCCTCTGTGCTGTGTTTAGACTCATCTCAGCTTTTCTAGGAGTGAGTATGGCCATGTTTCCGTTTTTTTTTTTCGGTGTAATTTTTTCCCCTTTTTCTGTATATTTAGGGAAGTGTGACTGGGGATATCCGAGAAAAAACCCTTGTTTTTAAAAAGGAACGCTTGTACTTCGGCCTTTTGCATATTGTAAAGGGAGTCAGCTACTTTTAACTCAGTCAACAAGGGTTCCTCCGAGCCCAGCTGCTCTGGTGGGGATGAAGTGTCTGCAGCAAGTGACAGTCGATCTTTCCACGGCTTTATAAGATTAACGTGGTACATTTGCTCGGGCTTCCTCCTACCTTGCTGACGGATCTTGTAGTTCACCTAATTTATTATTTCAATTACCTCAAACGGCCCTTGCCACTTAGCTAAGAAGTTGCTCTCGACTGTGGGGATAAGTACCAGAACCTGGTTTCCTGGTGCAAAAGTACATATCCTGGCACTACGGTTATATACCCTTTATTGGGCCTCCTGAGCCTGAGCCATATGCTCTCGTGCAATAGGCATTACTGCCGCGATTCGATCCTGCATTTGTGCCACATGCTCAATGACACTTCTATAGGGGGTCGCTTCTTCTTCCCAGGCTTCTTTTGCTACATATAGAAGGCCCCTAGGGTTACAACCATAAAGCAATTCAAATGGGGAATACCCTGTAAAGGATTGAGGGACCTCACGGACGGTAAACATGAGATAGGGAAGCAGGAAGTCCCAGTTTTTCCCATATTTGTCCACCATTTTCCTTAGCATGGCTTTTAGGGTTTTATTAAACCTCTCTACCAATCCATCGGTCTGTGGATGGTAGACAGAGGTACGCAGTTGTTTAACTTGGAACAATTTACACAGCTCCTTCATGACTCGGGACATAAAGGGGGTACCCTGATCCGTAAGTATCTCCTTCGGTAACCCCACCCGGCTAAACACCTGCACCAGCTCCTTAGCAATAGCTTTGGATGATGTGTTACGCAAGGATATAGCTTTCAGGCACCGAGGGGCATAGTCCATGATCACGAGAATATGCTGATATGCTGGTGGCCTCGAGCAGATTTGACAAAAGGACCCACCAAATCCATTGCTATTCTCTCAAACAGCACCTCAATAATTGTGAGGGGAACCAGAGGGCTATGATAGTGTGGTCTAGGGGCTGAAAGCTGGCACTCTGGGCAGGATTCACAATAATATCTCACATCTTTATGAACTCCCGGCCAAAAGAACCGTTGAAGGATTCTTTCGGTAGTCTTTTCGACTCCCAAATGCCCTCCCTTTGGGTGACCGTGGACCAGCTCTAGCACCGTCCTTCTATAAATCTTAGGGACTACCAGTTGTTGCACTAGCTCTTCTCCGCTTTTTACCACTTGATACAACAAGTCCCGTCTTACAGCCATGTATGGGAAGGAAAGTCGGGGGTCAGGCTCCATCGGGTTATCATCAACTATTTTAATGTTTTCCTGGGCTCGGCAAGGGTAGGATCTTTTAACTGTTCCGCCCCAAACTGGTCCTTTCGCACCTCAAGATCAGGCACTGTCACTAGGGGGCTCTGAACTGCTCTGCCCTCTGAGGACACCCCCTCATGGGGTTCAACTTCTTTTCTTTCCCCAGCCATAGCAGAATAGGGGAAAGTTTCCTCCTTAACTACGGCTTCACTCACAGGCAAGGTATTAGAGATTTTATGCCCCCACAATTCCCAGAAATGTGGAAAAGTCCCACCCCAGGATGACATCATGCATTAATAAGGGCACTACCCCCACGATCAATTGTATGGCACCAAACTGTGTACGGATGTCCACTATAGCCGTGCAGTAATGGCGAGTCTCCCCATGTATGCAGGTCACCCCTATAGTTTTTTCCAGACGGGTTTCTGGTTTCACCAAATCAGCGTTTACTAGGGTCACCAGACAACCTGAATCTAACAACGCCTTCACCTCATTACCTCCTACAGTAATGGAACACATGTGTTTCCAGCATCTGGAAACGCTACACATGCACGCTTAGCATACAATGACAGCAACTGGCGGTTTATATATGAGACATTACATTGCATAGGTTCATCATACAGTGGGCAATTGGCAACCATATGACCGGGCATTTGACATCGGAAGAATTTTGTTAAGTCCTTACTGAGTCCCTTATAGAGCCCCGACTTCCCTGGCACGGTTTGGGTCATCAGTCTCTCCATGTGCACGAACAAATATATCAGATCTGCCGACCCTCTTTTCCCTTAGAACAGTCTTACAGGAAGTCCTGGAGACCTCCGGTGTGGAGTTACGGGGTGCTGCAGCAGATTCATCAGTTCCTCTCCTCCATCAGTACCTCTCCACCATCTCCACCATCTGATCAGCATCTTTGGGGTCTCCATGTCTCACCCATTTGCTCAAGGTGACTGGGAGGGATCTCAAGTACTGGTCCATCACCACCTGTTCCACCATCTGGGGGCCTGTCAGGATCTCCAGCTGCAACCACTTCCTGGTCAGGTGTATGAGGTCATGCATCTGAGTGCGGGGAGGTTTGTCCATGCTGTAGACTCAGTTGTGCACCCGCTGGTTGCGAACACAAACCGTGACTCCAAGGTGGGTTAGAATTTCCTTTTTCAGCTAGTCGTAGTTCATAGCATCCCGAGTTTCCAGGACATAATAGGCCTTTTGGGGTTCTCCTGAAAGGAAGGGTGCCAAAAGTCCTGCCCACTGTCCCTTTAGCCAACACTTTCGTTCGGCAGTTCTCTCAAAGGTAATCAGGAAGGCTTCCGCGTCATCAGCTGCTGTCATCGTTTGCAGAAAATGACTGGCTCTTATGGAGGCTGGAGTAGCGTCTGCAAGCCCTGAGGCCCGTCCTGCGACACTGGCGAATTGTTGCACGACAACTTTTAGGGTCTCCCGGTCTTTTCTCTGCTCCTCCTGTGTAGCCTCAAGTTGCGCTGTCAGCCTGCGGCTTGTTTCCTCCAGCGCTCTTTGCTGCACTCTGGTAGCCTCCTGTTACACATGTGCAGCCTCCTGTTGCGATGCCACAGCTTGCAACATCGCCTTGATTGCATCCTCCATTTTCAAGATGCCAAAAAATAGGACTCTGGCCCTTTAAATTTCCAGTTCTGCTTTCTTGTGGCAAAAATCAATGCTTATGCATCCTCCACCACCTGTAAGAGATTAGGTAGCGGGGTGGTCGTCTCCTGGGAAGTCGGGCACAGTTCAGCGGGTACAGAAGTCCAAACGACAAGGAAAGTTTGTTTAAACTGACCGCAGCCAGTTTTATTGCCAGCTTGTGGTACACAAAACAAAAGTAAACAAGAACAAATCCTATGCCATTCCGGCTCTAACTAAACATCAGGATTCCTCTCTATCCTAGTGCTGGCCTAACACCAGTCACCATAACATAACAGCAAGACCATAACACAAGCAAGTGCTCCCACAGGTTCTTGGCAGATAACCTGTTCCCAGGCTGAGAGAGACCGTGTGTCTGCAGTTTGGCCTGTTATGAGGCGAACACACCTAGGCTTAATCAAACAGCCCAAGACCCAGACTATTCAGGTGGAGGGGGGCCCACCCTCGCTTTCCCCACTCCAGCAAACCAGCCCTTGCAAATGGGTTTTACATTAACCCTACACATAGAGATCTTTTAGATCTCTGACACTTCCAATGTTCTGGTTGCTCTTTACCTGACAGACCTGAGGAATCTTGGGCAGATAAATACTCCCTCTAGGACCAGTCCAGACACTGTCACATTACCCACTTACAAACATTTTTCCTCAGTCCAAGTTTTCACATTTTACTTACCAACCTTTTATGTGGCAGAGTATCAAATGGTTTAAAAAATTCCAGATATATGACATTCAGTGAGAAACATAGCAGATAGCCAGCTCACCAACTCCATCCACCAGGCTGCACGGCTGCAATCCGAAGTGTAGATCCAAACCATAGATAGGAAAAAGAATCGCCAGCCAGCTCAGGAATGAATAAAACAGATGCATTTATTCACGGACGTACCGTGTAATTAAACATGGTGGCATATCTTAGAAAGGCATAACCAGTGTAGAGCTGACGCGTTTCGAGTCACCTAGACTCTTAATCGTAGCATATGTTTTATTCATTCCGGAGTTGCTGGCGATTCTTTTTCCTATATATGAAATTTAGTTACTCACCCCGATCCAGTCTAAAACTGACCTCTTCATAGAAGCTAATGAGGTTATTTGACAGGACTAATCTTTCATAAACCCATGCTGGAACGGAGTTATACATTTATTTTCAGTGAGCTACTCCAGTATAGCAACTCTGATCAAACCTTTAAATTTAAACTATTTACAGTATCTCACAAAAGTGAATACACCTCTCACATTTTTGTAAATATTGTACTATATCTTTTCACTGTACAACACTGACGATATGATACTGTGCTACAATGTAAAGCAGTCAGTGTACAGTTTGTATAACACTCAACACACATCAATGTCTTAACTGTTGCCAAAAAAATGAGTACACCCTTAAGTGAAAATGGAGAAAATGTGTCCAATTTGCCATTATACCTCCACGGTGTCATGTGACTCGTTAGTGTTACAAGGTCTCTGGTCGGACTGAGAATGAGGTGTGTAGATATATTAGATTTTTGTGATCCGTGTCAATATTAATTTAATTATGAGCCCCCTCCAGAAGATAATCTCCAAAAAATTGGGAATCTCGCAAGAGAACAAAGAGTGACTTTTGATCACTATATTACTATTTGCCATAGGCAAACTTAAACTCTAACAGTTCTCTCTCTTAAACACTAAAAAAATAACTTTTTTATATCTAAAATCTTAACCTCTATACACACTATATAAAAAACCCGATCTCTAACCTCATCATTTAACCATTTTTGCTTCTGAAAGAGGGAATTCTCCCTTTCTATTATCAAGTCTGGGGAACCCCACCTACCACAGGGGACCTTATTTTATACAAAGAACAACTCCATAAGGGATCCCAACCAACTACGGGGCATCCCCTAATTCAAACCAGAACAAATAAGGCTCCCTTGTACACCATCTGCAGCGGGTACACTTGAGAAAAGGGTGAAATCACAATTTTAAAACCATATCTGACCTCCCCACATGTTTGCCAGAAAAACCGGGCTTTATCAAGTTTTAGAGGCCGATCACATGGGTCTGACTACTTCCTTTTAACATGTTAAAACACCCCTTCAGGTGCCACCATTACCATCAGAGAATCCACAAAAAACCCCCCCCCCCCTTTCCGCGCGCGCCACTCAAACATGTCCTGCAAAAGCTGCCACCATGCCCATGAGCCAAAAACCCTTTCAGCAAATTCCCTCTCCAAACGGCTTCGCCCCATCTTACCGACTGCCCCCGGGCCCATGCCTGCACCAACAGACCCCCAGCCCCTGACTGTATGGGCCTCCCTCACTTCTCATATTTTTCAACTGCGTGCCTCACCTAGAATAACTAAGCAAAATAAGGTGTCACATTCACAGCACACTGCCACTTTATAAATTTCCCATAAGCCCCTTTTTCTCAATATCTAATATGCATATTCATTGGGAATCTAAATCCACTGTAAATAGACCCCTGTCATATTATCTTTTCCCCTAAAACACTTCCCTATAATTTTAAAAATGATATTCATTCCAAAAAGCTGCGGCCCCATTAAACTATAATATTTTCTCAAGACTATATTCATAAAACCACTTCTCTTTTACAAATAATTTTGTTCATTTTTAATAAGCGGGGGGCTCAAAAACTAGCCCTCCCTCCCCCCACAGTTTTTGACCCCACAACTCCCCATTAAGATTCCTCCTACGGGCCCCAGCTAGCCACTCAATCCACCACGCTACAATGGAGCTGCAAAAACAAGAGCATGCAAGAAATCCAGTATCTTCAAATGTCATTGCATCCCAGTTGCATCCGCTTCGCACTAATCAGCGCCGCAAGCTGAAAGCATATAAATATATACCATAGATGTTAGTACATACATGAATTGTCCCTTGCAAAAGCAATACTCATGCATCCTTAACTGATAATAGAAGGGAGTTGATTCCCTCTTTCAGAAAGCAAAAAGGGATGTAAATGATGAGGTTAGAGTCAGGTTTTTAAATAGTGTGTATAGAGGTAAGAGTTAGATATAATAAAAGTTACGTTTTAGTGTTTAACAGAGAGAGAACTGATAGAGTTTAAGTTTGCCTATGGCAAAATAGTAAATATAGTACCCTCCAGAAGATGTCACCATTCCTCCAGAGCCAACTTAATGGTCAGTAATTCACAGTCTCCAATGGTATAATTCTTTTCCGCTGGGGAAAAGGTTTTGAAAAAGAACCCACGGGTGATGTTTTTCCAACTGGAGGATTTTTGCAAAAGAGCCACACTGGCCCCCACAGAAGATGCATCAACTTCAAGAAAGAAGGGCTTCTCTGGATCAGGACGACACAAGATTGAGACAGAAGAAAAGGCAGATTTCAGGTGGTTAAATGCCTTTACAGCCTCCAGGGGCCATAGTTTGGGGTTACCATTATTTTTTGTAAGAGATACTATAGGTGCTACCATGGTGGAGAAGTGAGGGATAAATTGCCGGTAATAATTAGCAATTAGCCTCTGTCGGACACGATGTAACCCAGAAATAGAAGACTAGATTGCTTGAAGATACACTTCTCAAGTTTGGCATAGAGTTGAAGTATTTGCAAGCACCTCAGAATTTGTTGAACATGGGCCCAATGAGTTTCAAGATCCAGAGAGAAAATCAACTTGTCATCTAGTTACACTATGATGCAAATTAGTGTTGAGCGATTTTTATCGACAAAGTTGAAATTGGCAAGGTTTTATGGTGAGCGCAATTTTCAGATCATGCGATATTTAAGGTTAAAAATCTGAGCATCATCAATAAGATCGCGCCTTTTTCGGCGTTCCTGTAATTTTGGCAGGCTCAGCATAATCTGATTACGATAGAGCAGGGTGAGATGTGTAGTGCGACGTCTTGACTGGGTTGTGTATTTTTGCGATGTGCTGTAAAAATCAAATGACCTCGTTTTACATAGGAACTCTGTTTCTTGTTTCAGACTCAGTGTCTCTCAGCGTCTATAGGGATAGGACCTGCGCTCTGCCTGTGGCCAAACAGTCAGGAAATTGTCTATTCTGCACAGAGAAAACTCATTATTAGCTGTGACCTTCCAATTTAGTTAGAATAGAGATTTGAAGATTTTACTGTAGTTAGATAGAGAATTTTTAACAAGCAGCATCTACCGCTGTAAATTCACGGCGGTGGGAGAGGGGTGGGGGGGGAGGGGGGTGGGAGCGGGGGGGGGGGCCCCGCGTGCAGAACCCACCCCACCTCCCAAAGGGGGAAAAAAAAAAAAAACCAAAATAAGCTATATCTATAAAGAAACACTGGTTAAAGTGTCACCAAGACTTAGTGTAGACCATTGTAGTGGAATATCTTGTTATTATAACAGTTTGCTATGAAATATTTCCTGGATATTGGCACTGAACTTATTATTGGATACACATCATTTCTAGTACTGCAGTCTCTTTGTTAGCTGCAAAACTCCCATTTTATTTATCGTATAATTTCAGATAGGTGTTCATTTCAATTTTTACCCATTACACCTGTGACTGTTGATATATCCACCTTGCAGTTAAATTACAATACAGCAATCTTGTAGTCAGCACAGGTATGTTTGTTGCCAAAATACGTGTATCGTACGAAACACATCACAGTTACGTGTTTTTTGACTTTGCGCAACCCAGCAATGTTCATTGACGCGCATCCACCGTAAATCTTAAAACAGCAAATTCATCCTATTCAACACAGGTGATTTGAAAGGAGCAAAAAATACCGTTTTTATACCAAAACTTATGACCAGTTATGTGTTTTTTGATTTTGCGCACCCAGCATTGATCATTGACGCAGCATCTACGTAATCTTAAAAAGCACTTCTATAATCACCACCAGGTGATTGAAAGGTGCAAAAAAATTTCGTTCTATCTATACCTCAAAAAACATATAACCCGTTACGTGTTTTTGACTTTTGCGCAACCAGCATTGTTCAATGACGGCTGCATCTACGGTAAATCTTAAAACAGAATTCTATTTCACCACAGGTGAATTGAAAGGTGCAAAAAATATCCGTTTATTGTCACCAAAACATAAACAGATACGTGTTTTTTGGACTTTTGGCCCAGTCCAGATTGTTGATAGACACCTTGCAGTTAAATTTGAATCCAGCAATTTTGTTTGATTAGAGGGATTTGTGAATAGCTGTGATTTGCCCGTCTTTTAATAAGAGGATTTCCAAACCACTATTCTATACCTTCTCAAATTTTTATATTTCTGAACATGGGCGAAATGACGGTCGTAAGCGAGCAAAGAGGGGGGTAGCACAATGGAGGTAGCAGGTACGAGAGAAGGTGCTCCTTCAGTGCCTGGCGACAACACGCATCGCCAGCGGATCGTCAATTGCAGGACCGTCAGGCTGTCATCGCTGGGTCAGGGCCCTGTGATCTAAGTACGAACATACAGTCGCCAATCTGTCCTTCAGTGGTTAATGCAACCCTGCATCTAGAGTCTTACCTCCTCGTCCTCGCAGTCACGCACAATGTCGTATCAGCATTCATCAGCATCCGTCCAACATGAAGCAGACCAAATGTCCAACGCGTGTACCCCACTCTGTGGATAATCGATTTCTGAAGACTCTTTGATGACAAAGCGGTTGGGGTTCCGAAGGCTATGTTAAAGATCACAGAGCGCAAAAAAGGATGATTTTCTCTGCCTGAACGCCAAGTTATCTGATGCCATCAGAGGAGGTGAAGGAAAGACCGGTCCAATCGGCAAAAATCCCGGGCGGTCGGCAAACGCCTTGCTAGTGCCCCTTGCTTGTACGAACGCAGCATCTGGGATGCAGAAAGTCGGCCACGACCAAGTCACTTGTTGATGATGATGATGATGACGACATGCGTGATCCATCCTGGTCTGTTTCCGAAGAATGTCTTGCGAGCGCTTTATCTGTGGACGAGGAGGAAGGACGATGGGGTTAGTGTCAATACGTATTCCCGCCTCAAAAAGGAAGAGGGCGGTCGCAGAAAGAAAAACTCTGCTGAATATGATTCCGCCCAGCCACGGTCAGCGCAAAACACGCTCCTCCGATTTTCACCGTCAAAAGGTCCTGGACCTCCTCAGCCTGGGCCTTCTTTGAGCAGCCTCAGATTCACCCAGCGATGTCATATACGCGCCGCCTTTGCGTAAACACATAAGTAGAGGCCAAGAACCTTAGTGGTTAACCAACACCAACATGTTAGTCACATGCAGCGAATTCATGAGTTGAAATGGATGGGACACTTGGCCAAAAAAGGCCAGACGACGCCGGGCCTCAACCACTGTCTTACCTCTGTCTCGCCTCCTCCTCCTCCGCCACCACCAGCGTACCTCAGCGGCCCATGTCTCTCCAGAGTCATGAATCAGGGATCAGCCTTCCGCTTCAGCCTTCCTCCGTGCGCCCGAGTACCACCAAGCACACACCAGAGACCTCATCCTACCCATTCTCCTTCGCCTCGTTTTGACGACCTGCACGCCGGTACAGCAGGCCAGTCTAGCAGCAAGCCTTCTGTCTTCCAGTTTGGGAGCAGAAGAACACTTTACCCAACCATCCCAAAGCAAAAGCTGATGTCGGCATTTACCCAGGCTTTTGGCCTTGAAATGTTGCCTTCGTCTGGTGGACACAGATGGGTTCCGCCACGTGATGGCCCTCGCTTGCCCAATACCAGATGGCGAGCAGCATTTCTTTGCCAGAAAAGCGTCCCTGCCTGGCCAGCCACGTGTCATCTAAAATTTCAATCGCGCGTTGTCTGCATCTGTGTCCGGAAAAGTCCATATCACCACCGACACATGACTAGTAAGCACGGCCAAGGCCGCCTATATCTTGTGACAGCTCACTGGGTGAGGCTGGGTGTGTTGTCTCTGGGTGACGGTGGCTCTCAGGCCTCGGCGCACGCTCTTCCAATACCGCAGGATGGGGCAGGCTCTTTCCCCCAGGTCCTCTTGTGGCTATCACGTGCCCTGAGACACCAGGCCGTGTTGAAATTAATCTGCCTTGGAGACCGTCCACAAACAGGTCAGGAGCTGTGACGGCTGCTAAGCAACGAGACCGGAGCCGGTCTGGCTGGGTGACAGAACCTTGTGCAGGCAAGGTGGTGGTGCGATAAAGGGCGACATCATAGCCTGCCGCCCTTAAGATCCGGTAGGCTGGAGCCACCGTCCTTGCCTGGCACATGATCTTGAACCGTGTCGTCTAGAAATTTCTAAAGAGCTACCGGGTCTGGAATGCCTAGCTGAAGAAGGACGAGGTCTGAGTTCACACTTCGCCGTTTCGCCACCTGCTTCGTCCAACCTGGCTGCGTTGCAGAGTCAGTCGGCCTCCCAGTCATCCGTTTCATTGTTGACTGTCGGCAAAACTCGCTGATTCCACCCTCACATGCTCAGCGATTGTGGCTGCAGAGCAATGCATTACGCAGCTACGAAGTGAACTCATGGCTGACAAGCAGCGGGTACGGACCTGGGGTGTTGATCCACCGAGAGTGAGGCAGGTGAAAGAGCTCTGACCATCCTTGCAGTTTTGAAGAAGCCACCAACATGGTCAGTGCAAAGACAATGCCCTTGTCAGCATGAGCATTGTGGTGATCTTAGTTCTGGAACAATCGTTGGACTCTCTGAAACAACAGGTCCCGCCACGCGAAGGAGGAGGCAGCACGCGACACAATGCGGACACGGAGCCTTTCTCTCCGTTCAAATCCACCAAGGCCCGACAGTTTCACAATTTCATCGGTCTTCATTAGGCAGTGGTTTCGGGGTCAGTGATAGTGCAAGGTGGCGCTCAGCTCTCAGGGTGCATCATTCCAGGCAAGTCAGGGCTGTTGTTGAAAGCTCGTGCCGGGAGGCCAATCGGAGGGGAGGAGGAAGAGGTATTCTAGACACGATGTACCGACGTCCCTGCATTGGAAAGTGGTTGGCGCGGAATTTGAGAGCGGAGGTGGAAGATGAGGAAGATCAGTTTGCTAGTGCCTCGACCCAGAGGCTTGGGAAATCAAGGCTCAGATCTCTCACATGAGTGCTTGGATGCTCCATTTTCCTCCAACATGATCCTCGCATTAAGGCCATCAAAATGAACAACAGTTATGGGTGGCCACCCTCCATGGATCCCGATACAAACAAAAATCAGAACTTTCCTGCCACCCAACCCACTAATAGGAGTAAAATGCAGGAAATGGAGACCTTGCTGAATGATCAACTGGAGACATGTTGTGTCTGTTCACGTTCCCCAAATGTCACGGTGAACAACATCAGTGACGTGACAGCAGTAGAGTGCAAAGTAGGGTAGCCGCAGCTAGCAGGCAAGGTGGCAGAAGCCTATGGGTGACCTCTGCCAATCTTTGTTTACCACTCACCAACGCATGCAATGCAGCACACATCCAACACACAGAGATACAGCTTAAGATCATGGTGCACGACTATCTGCGTCTCAAACACCGATGTTTTTGCATGTGTTCCGGACAAATAGACTTCTGGGTATCCAAAATGGTCACGAATGCCCGAGGCTGGCTCGGTCACGCCATAGAGGTGTTGTCCTGCCCAGCAGCCAGCGTCTTATCTGAGCAGGACCTTCAGCACAGCTGGAGGATTTCATTACAGACAAAACGCATCTGGCTTTCCACAGCTATATGTGGATCGATTTGACTTTTCTCAAGATGAATTCAGCATGGATCTTGAAGATCGTTGTGGCCCAATTGCCGAGTTCACCGATTAGTGCCAGGTCTACTTCACATTCCTTTTCAAACAGAAATGGTCCTCTTGAAAACTTTTTTTTAAATATGATCATTTCTTACTGCAATTTTTATTCCTCTTTTCCCAAACAGTTCATTTTGCTGGTTTTGCTGTGAGGAGACTGTATAAAAGACAGCAAGGTTTCATGACACACCGTATCCATTTTACTCACTTATATCTTATTTTTTTTCTAAGAAGTTTTCGCATTGTCAAGGTTTGAGGTCATGTTGCTGTGAGACTACAGCATTCAATCTCGATGTCCTTGGAACTGACATGTGAATTCTAAGTGGCATTTCCTCACTCACAATTTTTAATAGTTAGGCTGAGAAGTCCTATTTTAATTTTTTGGGGTCATGTTCGCTGTGAGATACAGCTATAATTATGAGTCCTTTGGACAGCAAATGTGCTTCTAAGGGGCATTTCTCCCTCACATTTTTAGTAGTGGCTGAGAAGTCAATTATAATTTTTATGGGGTCTTGTAAGCTGTGAGATAAGCAATAATCATGGTCCTTTGTAACTGAAATGTGGCTTCTAAGTGGATTTCATCCCTCTTAATTTTTAACAGTGGCTGAGAAGTCATTTTTATAATTTTTGGGTCATGCTGCTTTGAAATGCAAGCAATACTACAGATCCTATTATAAAAAAAATTGTAGTTTCTAACAAGACATTTGTTACTGTCACAATTGACCAAAGTGCTCAAGGTAATGCTTTGAATTCTTGGGGGCACTTTCTGCTGTGACCATGCAGCTTACTACAGGGGGTTTCCTTTTCTAAAAAATGTTGTTTCTACAGACATTTGTTTTCTACAATTGACCCCAAAAGTGCTCAAGGGTCCTGCTTTGAATTTTTGGGGGCATTTGGCTGTGACTGCAGCTATCTACTGGTCCTATTCTAAAAAATGTTGTTTCTAAACAGACATTTGTTCTTCACAATGTCAAGAGTGGGCTCAAGTGGTGATGGTGCTGTCAGAAACAGGTATAGGTAGGACACTGTTAATGGACCCCCCCCCCCCCCCCCTCCCCCCCCCCCCCCCCCCCCCCCACCCCCCCCCCCCCCCCCCCCCCCCCCCCCCCCCCCCCCCCCCCCCCCCCCCCCCCCCCCCCCCACATATTGCTAAAATGACTTGTTGTTTACAAGATCTTTAACATAGCTATCATCCCTGTATGAGACAACCCTTTAATCCACACACAAGATGAAAACGAGAACAAAGACATGGTTCGGATCTCTCCTATTTTAAAATGTGTTTCTAGAATTAAAGTACTAAAAAACTTGAATGTACACAAATAGCTGTTAAAAAAATCCCTTTGGAAAAAATTGTATAAGGGAGGTACAGGAATGACTTGTCCAGATGTAGGTTATTCAGAGGACATGGAGTATGGAGCACGGAAGAGAACAAAGTAACAGAAGACCATTTTCCTCCCGCCACGTTTAATTAAAACTGGATGAAAAGAATGCCAAGGAAAAAGGGGCCACCTGGGTGTTACAGGTAGCGTTAACCACCAGTATTTCCAAGTGAAGCTCAATTGGTCCACACTCCTACGGAGGGGCAGCGCTAACAGTATTGTCTGATGTACAGAGGCAAGGCTTGGAGTTCTCACACTTCCGCTTCCGCCACTCTGCTTCAGCATTGACAGTTTGTTGATGCGTCATCAGGGCCATTTTAACCTGCGTGTTAATAGATGACGGGACGCCAGCCTGGCTTTCACCGCCACCCATGTAACTCCGGCCCTGGGTCATGCTGTGGCCCAGGACAGGTATAATCAATGTCAAGTGAAAACTAAAATGGTGGTTGAAGACTCCTTTTTCACGGCACTTTTTAATTGTTGGGGGTCATGCAGGTTTGGCGGCTAATGCTGTGGCCCAGGACAGGTATTAGTCAATGTCAGTGGAAACTAAAATGGTGTTTGAAAGACTCCTATTTCCGGCACTTTTAAATGTGGGGGTCATGACTGGTTTGGGGCTCATGCTGTGGCCCATGACAGGTATAGTCAGATGTCCAGTGAAACTGTAAAATGAGTGCATTTTTCCAGCCAATCGCACGCATACAATCCCAAGTCCATGCACGTCGCACACACATCTCACCCTGCTCTCATTCGGTATCTCATTTGCTGGCCGCCAACAAATTAACGGAAGCGCGAAAAATGGCGCGATCTTATAGATGATTGCACAGATTTTAAACCTTATCTATCGCATGATCTGGAAATTTCGATCACCATAAAAACCTTGCCGATTTACAAACTTTTGTCATAAAAAATCGCTCAGACAATAGTCATTACAGACAAAACGCATCCGGCTTTCACAGATAATGTAAATCATTTGACTTTCATCAAGATGAATCAGGGCATGGAATGTCTGATGATGTTGTGGCCCCCAATTGCGAGGTCACCGATTAGTTGCCAGGTCTAATTCACATTCCTTTCAAACAGAAATGGTCCTCTTGAAAAATTTTTTTAAAATGATCTTTCTTACTGCAATTTTTATTCTCTTTTCCTCTTTTATTCTCTTTTGCAGTGAGGAGACGGTAAAAAGACAGCAAGGTTTCATGACAAACTCCGTATTACATTTAACTCCCTTTTTATCTTAAGTTGTTTTCGCATTGTCAATGGTTTTGAGGTCATGTTGGCTGTGAGATACAGCTATAATTTATGGTCCTTTGGAACAGAAATGACGCTTCTAAGTCGGCATTTCATCCCTCACAATTTTAATCAGTGGCTGAGAAGTATATTTATAATTTTTTGGGTCAGGTAGCTGTGAGAGTACAGCAATATCACTGGTCCTTTGGTACAGTAAATGGGATTTAAGTGGACATTCTACCTCACAATTTTTTAACAGTGGCTGAGAAGTCATTTTTATAACTTTTTTGGGTTCAATGTGCTTTGAAATGCAGCAATACTTAAAGGTCCTATTCTAAAAAATGTTGTTATCTACAGGAAATTTGTTCTTCACCAATTGAACCAAAGTGTCAAGGGTCATCTTTCAATTTTTGAGGGCTTTCATACTTTGAAATGCAGCAATACTACAGGTCCCTATTCTAAAAAAATGTTGTGTATAATTGACATTTGTTCTTCAAACAATTGTCACAAAGTGGCTCATGGGTCTGTTTGAATTTTTGGGGGCGCATTTTGCTGCTGACATGCCAGCTATACTAAGGTTCCTATATAAAAAATGTTGTTATAACAGACATTTGTTCTTCACAATTGTCCAAAGAGGCTCAAAGGGTCATGCTTTGAATTTTTGGGGCATTTGCCGTGACATGAAAGCTATAACTACAGGTTCTATTCTAAAAAATGTTGTTTCTATACAGACTTTTGTTCTTCACAATCTAGTCCAAAAGTGGCCTCAAAGTCATGCTTCTGAAATTTTTGGGGACATTTTGCTGTGACATGCGCTTTACTACAGTTCTTTTCTAAAAAATGTTGTTTCTAACAGACATTTGGTTCTTCACAATTGTCAAGGAGTGGCTCAAGGGTGATGGTGCTGTCAGAAACAGGAATAGGTAGGAACTGTTAATGGACAACATATTGCAAAATGACTTGTTTTTGCTAGATCTTTAACATAGCTATCAATACACTGATATTGAGTCAACCATTTAATACAATGCAAAAAGAGAGAAACAAAGAATGTTGGACTTCCATTCCTATTTTAAAAATGTGTTTTCTAGAATTTAAATATAAAAAAACTTGCATGTACAAATTAGCTGGTAAAAAAATTCCCCTGAATTGTACAAGGGAGGTACAGGAAAACTTCGACCAGATGTAGGTTATTTCGAGGAAATAGGAGTATGGAGCTACGGACAGCGAACAAAGTAAGAGACCATTTCTCAGCACGTTGAGTAAAATGAGAAAAAGAATGCAAGCCAAAAGGGCACCTGGGGTGTAACAGGAGCGGTTAACCACCAGTATTTCAAGTGAAGCTCAATTGGTCCCCCCCCCACTCATACGGGAGGGGCAAGCGCTACAGGGTCTTGACTGAGTACTGAGGAAAGGCTGGGAGTTTCACACTTCAGCTCCGCACTCTGCTTCAGCATGACAGTTTTCTGTTGCTGCGTCATCAGGGCATTTTAACCTGGTGTTATTAGATGCACGGTCGCTCAGCCTGGCTTCACGCACCCTGTAACTCCGGACATTGGGTCATGCTGTGGCCACAGGACCGTTCTAAGTCAATGTCCAGTCCAACTAAACATGGTGTTGAAAGACTCTCTTTTTCCGGCATGTAATCTGGGGGTCAGGACCGTTTAATGGTCTTTACTGTGGACCCCGGACAGGGACTGTATATGTCAAGTTCAACTAAATGGTGGTTGAAAGATCCTTTTTCTGGCACTTTTTAAATGTGGGTCAGACCAGGTTAACGTGTCTTCTGAGGTTACAGGACCAGATATAGTTAGTGTCCAGTTCAACTAAATGGTGGTTGAAGACTCTTTTTTTTTTTCTGCAGCAACCTTTTTAAATCTGGGGGTCATGCAGGTTTGGGGCCCATGCTGCTGTTCAGACAGGGAATTCAATGCTCAGTTCAAGTAACATGATGAGTTCAAATCATATGCCTTCTGGCAATTTTTAATTTGTGGGTGAAGCAGGTTAGGGTCGCTGTGGTAAAAGACAGGGATAGATAATGGTCTGTGACTTTTTTTCTGTGACTTTTCTATACCTATTTGTGTTGCCTAAGATGTAGCACGTATACCTCATTTGAACTGATGTGGATGTTAATTTCGAGTTATCCAGCCTTGTTTGGGTGTAACTAATGAAGGTGTTGTCTGCCTCTCCCATAGACTTTTATGGTAATGCTCATAATCGATGCTCACTATCGAAAACCTTATCGATAGCGCCGACTATCGACTATTTGATCAGATATCGATAGCCAACGCAATCGATCATACACTAATGCAAATGTATAGGAGATCTCCAAATATTTCTTTAACAAAATTCTGGAACACCGCCAGAGCATTGCACAGCCCAAAGGGCATGATAAGATATTCAAAGTTACCGTCACGCATGTTGAAGGCGGTTTTCCACTCATCATCTTCTCTTATGTGGATCAAATTATTGGCTCTCCATAAGTCGAGCTCCATGAAAACCTTGATCCCATGTACACAGTAAAACAGTTCCTAGATCAGAGGCAGTGGATACCGTTTTTTTATGATTACTTTGTTAAGTCGATACAAGGGTGTAGCAATCCGTCTTTCTTCTCCACACAGAAGAAGCCTGCACCAATGGGAGAAGAGGATTTACAGAAAAAAGCCCTTCCAGAGATTCTCTTGAATGTATGCAGAAATGGCCTGAGTCTCTGGAACGGATAGCGGGTAGACCCTGCCCCTGGGAGAAATAGAGCCAGTTAGAAGGTCTATAGGGCAGTCGTAAGGGCAATGTGGCGGGAAAGTCTCAAACTGCATCTCAGAGAAGACATCAGCAAGGCCCTGGTACTGAATAGGCAGACCTGACAATGGCTTGGAAGACGTTAGTGGAGAAGTGGGACATTCCAGACGAGGTGCGGGAATGACAGTCAGGACCCCAGTGTGCGGCTTCACCTGTTTTCTGGTTAAGTACTTGGGCACGGCACTGGCGTCTTTAAGGCATTCCCCATTAACTGCGTAGATAAACAATGACCTTTCAAGGCATACCACAGGTAACAAAAACTTGAAGACTAGGGAAACATCCAGAAAGTTCCCAGCAGTGCCTGAGTAAATGAATGCAGTAGCTTGGAACGAAGTCTCAGGCACGAGGCTGATCGAGTCTGGCATGGTTAGGCATGGAGAGGTAGTATTCAGACCTAGGGTTGCCTCTTCCACAAAGCCTAGAAGCAAGAATTTCCTGGTGGTAGTGGGCAATCCCAGATGAAATGTTCCACGCTGCCGCACTAGAAGCAGAGGCGCTACTGGCGGCATTGAGTGCGCTCTTCCACAGTTAGGTGACTTTGTCCACTTGCATGGGTTCATCCTAAAGAACCATTGATGGAGGAAGTGGAGAGCAGATGAAACACCGGAGTGAGGTGTGGAAGCGGCGTGGGTGGCAGTACTCGTGTTGCGAGCCAAGCTCTTGCTATCTCTCAGAGAACCGTATGTCGATCCGTGTATCCAAGTGGATAAGCTCATCCAGAGAAGACGGAAGGTCTCAACCAGCTAACTTGTCCTTAATTTTCCCAGCAAGCCCTTGCCAGAAGGTAGCTAAAAAGACCTCATTTTTCCATTCAAGCTATGAGGCTAGTTTGCGGAATTTAACTGCATATTGACCACCGAAGAGTCGCCCTGCTAGAGGCGAAGCAGAGCTATTGCAGCCGACATACACCCTCGTTCCTCAAAGACATTGTGGAACGCTTGCAGAAACACCTATATGTTCGCTCTCCTGGGGTCCCCCCAGTCCCAAAAGGGGGTAACCCAGGCTTCACCATATAGGAGACTGACTACAAAAGCCACCTTGACATGCTCCATATAAAATTGGAGGGCCACCATTTCCATATGGATAGAGCACTGGCTGAGAAAGTCCCTGCACGTCTTCGGATTACCATCATAACATGGCTGAAGGGACAGATGCAGCATGGGTATCGTGGATGAAGCAGGAATCATAGCAGATGGAGTGACAACCAACAAAGGTGCTGCTGTATTCGTGGGCAAATGGGTAGGAAGGTTCTGCATCATGGTAATGAGTTGATCGATTCGCTGACTGTCGATTCGCCACTGCAGTTGTGACGTCTCAATATTGGGTTGAGGCACCTTGGTGGAACCCATGGCCAGAGTATACTGTCATGGACGTAAGTGGATTCTCTGGACCACCGCAAGTGATGGTATAAACCACGCCAGGGAGCGGAGTCTAAATAGCCCCGGAATTCACCAGAGCCCGTCGCAAAACGGGTTGGACTTGCTGTGGCGGCAAACTACCGGGTCACTACCTCTGACATGACTTGCTTGCGATGGTAGCCAAGGTGCAGTGTGGTACAGAATCGGTAGGCAGAGGCATAGTCGGGGACAGCCAATATGGTCAGGGTGCGCAGCAGGCAACATGGTCAGGAAACGATAGCAGGAAGGTCCGGTACACAGATAAGGCAAAACTCTCTCCAACATTCTCTCCAAAACACACCAAAAGACACCAATGCTCTAGCAGAAAGTGTAGGACGAGTCAGCAAGGTATAGGGTCAGCACCCGGCAATTAGCTAATTACCAGTGCGCTGACTCTTTAAATCTTGTAGAGGCGAGAGGTGAGTATAGAGATGAGGTGATCAGAGTAGAGCAGTGGCATGCTCCATGACATACTGAAAAGCTTACACAAACAATTTTGAAAATTACCTATATTGTCGAATTACTTACAAATACATAGTTAAATGGTTAAATAGTGAACCAGCTTGTTTTTGTTATATGTTTTTTTTTATTTGAATCTGAAACGATAATAAGTGGCTGTAAGGCATTTTAAGATGTAAATGACAGTCAGTCTCACAATAGTTAAACACTATTAGGAACTAAAAATTAGGCATACTAGTATAATAGGAATAACATATCTGTCAGCATCAGCTTTTAACTATTTCCAAACAGTAACTGGAGTTGGAAAGGAAATGAAAAGCATTACAAGAATACATATGAACCGTAGATGACTGCAAAGGTGATGTTAATCAAACATAAACCATCATTTTAACCCCTTACTGTCAAAGCAATTTTTTTTATTTTAATATCATCTTTTTTTAACCCTGCCCCCCCAAGAACTGTATTATTTTTCCATCTGCATAGTCATGTAAGGGCTTGTTTTTTGCAAGACAGTTTGCATTTTTCCTTTTACACTGCAATGTAGGGTGTAGATCCTTCATAAATCCATGCTGTAACAGAGTTATACATTTATTTTCAGTAAAATACTCCAGGATAGCATCTTTCAGAAAACCTTCAAACACTTTACCTACATTAGAAGTTAAACTGTAGTCTCCAGGATCAATTTTTGACCCGTTTTTGAGTATTGGCACCACATTTGCTATGCACCAATCCTTTGGGACATACCCCGTTATTATACAGTCCATAAATATTAATAATAGTGGTCTATCTATGACATTACTTAACTCCCTTAGGACACTGGGGTGTATACCATGAGGACCTGGTGATTTGTCTATTTTAATCTTCTTAAGATGGAGCTGCACTTCTTTGTGCGTTAGAAATATTTAAGGTGGAGTTTACCTAATCCCACTGCTCATCAACAGGAAGGTCATCCTCCTTGGTGAATACAGTGGAGAAAAAAATGTTTAATAGGTTTCCTTTCTCCTCATCGCCCTCCACAATATCTCCCTCACTACTTTTAAAAGGGACAACATTTTCAGTTTTAATATTTTTACCATTGATGTAGTTAAAAAATATTTTGGGGTTAGTTTTACTTTCTATGGCAATATGACTTTCTGTCTCCAGCTTTGCTGCCTTTATCATTATTTTGCATATTTTATTTTTTTCCTAATAGTTTTTTTAGTGCCTCTTCACTGCCCTCCTGTTTAAGTAGCTGAAACACTTTATTTTTGTTATTTATTGCCTCCTTTACATCTCTGTTGGTCCACGTTAGGTTTTTCATGTTTTTAATGATTTTATTACCATAAGGTATGTACCACTCACAGTGGACGCCTAAGATGTTTTTAAAGCTCACCCATTTATTATATGTTCTGTTATTTTTAAACACCTTGTCCCAGTCAATACGATGTAGGGCCTCTCTAAGGAGATTAAAATTAGCCTTCCTGAAGTTCAGTGTTTTTGTGGCTCCTCAAAAAAAAACTCTATTGAAGGATAAATGGAAATTTATCACATGATGGTCACTATTTTCTAGGTGCCCCCTCCCCCAACCTGAACCTTTGTTACTCTGTCAGGTCTATTAGTAAATTTTAAGGGAGACATGTATGAAGGAAGGCGCCATGAAGTGAATTGTCGGTCTTGTTTTCCGTTTATAATGCGCCTGAATGTAAAAAAGTGTTTTTTGAGTGATTATAAATGAGGTTTAAAGTTTGACGTGCCTCGCCTATGTGTTAGGCGCATTTTGGAACTTAGGCACATTAGTAATGCGCCAAACATGTATAAAGGCCAAAGATAGGCTGGAAATAAAAGAAAAGTCATTAGAATAGCAGGGCAGTGAATTATGGTACCGAGCTTGCTTGGTGAACCACAGGTTTCAGCCAGACTTGTCATGTGCTGTATGTATAATAAAGGGCGAGAGCAGCAAAAATAAATTTCACATTTAATGTAGTAAAATTTAATTTTTTTTTTAAATCTGAACAATATCATCAGTGGGTAGTTTAATCTAAAATTAGTTTTAGATTCTAATAAATTTAAAAACATTTTATGGGAGATATTTTTATATTTTGGGAAGTTTATATGATAACATTTTTTAATACATTTAAAATTTTTTATTTTATATAGTGTGATCAGAAATCACTTTTTATTATTGCACTGGTGTAAGTTGAGAAATATTTTTTTCCCTAACACCAAATCTAGCTCCACTTTGACTCCTCAGGCTCAGGCAGACCAGATTGAAATAGGTCTGCCTGTTCGAGCAGCAATGCGCCTAGTTTTTCCGAACCACATTCATATGTGTCTAATATTACGAGTGTGTTGCAACACACAGAATGGCCCCAGAATGCCCCCTCATGTTAGGCGGGTTAAAAAGTGTTGAGTCTTATGAACAATGCACCTAACACATTCATTAGGCACATTAGACATTGTAGCCGACTCACTTTGGTGCATTTGATGCCAGAAAACGGTGAAAAACCCGATCATAGATGTCTCCCTAAGTCTAGAAGGGCCTTTCCTCTAATTGGCTCCTGCATCAGTTGGGAAAGGTAATTATCTTTACTTTTTGACAAAAACCTTTATGAGAGCTACATGTTTCATTTTCCCAATTTATGTCTGGGTAGTTGAAGTTGCCAATAATAACAGCCTCATTCTGATTAGCCACCTCATCTATTTGCCTGAGGAGTATATCTTCCATGGGTTCTGTTATATTTGGGGGCCTTTAGCAGACCCCTAGTAGAATTATATTATTGTTATTGCCCCATATATTTTTACCCATAATGAAATAATAATGGAATTTTGTTTAAAATAATTAAAAAAATATGATCTACATTATGTCATGTTCTTTTTTGTTCTCTTTTCTATTCTTAAATGTTTTTAACCCCTTCATGCCGCAGCCAGTTTTGGACCATAAGACACATCCCTATTTTTCAATCTGATTTGTGATAATTTATGTAGAAATAACTTTTTAATACTTTTACCTGTCTATGCTATTAAGAGATTGTTTTCTTGTGACACATTGTGTTTTAGGTTATTAATAAATTGTTGTCCATGGAATCCTTGTTTATTTGTGAAAAAATATCAAAATGTTTTGAAAATTTAAAAAAATTTGCTATTTTCAATCTTCAAAAATTTCTTCAAGACAGATAGCTATTTCATACAACATTGATTTGTCTTTAGCATCTACCATATGTCTACTATATGTTGACATAATTTTTTAAATATTTTGGTTTTTTTACAGCAGTAATAATAATTTTTCACATTTTCAAATACATTTTCAAGAAAATTTGCAACACAGATTTTTTTAGGGACCAGTCCTTTTGTGATATAGCTTTGAGGTGCCTGTATGTTATACGCCCCCATAAAAGACTCTATGTTAGAAAATGCACTTCTAAAACTACTCAAAACAGCATTTTAGGATATTTTTTAACTCTTTAGAATTTTCACAGACATTAAAGCAAAGTGGAGGTGAAATTTCAAAATTTCAGTTTTTGTAAAGATTTTAAATTTTGTATCCATTATTTATTTGTAGGCAGTAAATGTTACCAGGGAAATGCAACTATTGATTCCATCTATACTGCCGTTTTTAGAGATATCCCATATATGGCTCACCTACAAGCCTCAGACTAGAAGGAGCACATCCTGAATTTTGGAGCCAATTTTTTTTTTGCTCTTTTAGATGCCATTTCAGGTTTGTGTGCACCCTCAGGTGATAAAAATTAATAAATACCCCTGAAAGAAACCACATTGAAAACTACACTGCTTCAGAAATATTTTCATGGGTGTAGTGAATATATCGACCTCACAAGTGTTTCACATATTTTTATAGCATATACAGGTGGTCATATACAGGTGAGCCCTGCATGATCGTGACATGGGACCAGCGGTATATTACCCACAGCCGCATCACCCACAGCCGGAGTGAGTTCTGCCCGCAGGTGTTTAACCCCTTAGCTTAGAAGATCTATTAAGATCGTCGGAGCTAAGTCGCAGGCAGGAGGAGTGAGCTTCATTTTCATGCCCTAATGCTAATAAAAACTATGAAATATGCAAAATATGCACAGTACACCCCTATATAAGATCATGAGGGGTGTTGAATCCAAAATGGGGTGACTTATGGAAGGTTTCACCTGTTCTCGTACTTTGGGGGCTTGGCAAATGCGACATGTCCCCACCACAATCTGCGTTCCAAAAGCCAAATACCGTTCCCTCCTTTGTACGCCCTGTCATGCACCCAAACAGCAGTTTACACCCACATGTAAGGTATTGCCAAACTTGGAAGAAATTGCGTATCAAAATTTGGGGTGATTTTTCTACAGGATTCTTTAAAAAAATTAAACATTTTCAGCTAAAATTACATATTGTTGAAAAAAAAATTCTTAATTTTCACATCCTAACGCTAAAAATTGTGTGAAACACCTTTGCAGTTGGTATACTCACTACAACCCTGGATATATTCCTTAAGTGGTGTAGTTTCCAATATGGGGTCGTTTTAGAGGTGTTTATTAAGTTTTAGAACCTTAGGGCGTCCACAAACCTGTAATGGCGCCAAAACGAAATCATAATGAAAATGAGACGCCCAGAGTCCAGTAGTGCTCCTCCTACTCTGAGGCTTGTGGTTGAGCCAAATAGCGCACTAGGGCCACATGTGGGATATCTCTGAAAACTGCAGAATCTGGGAATCAATATTAAGTGGCATTTCCCTGGTCACATCTACCGTGTTCTTATGAATAATGGATAAAAATTGAAAATCTACAAAAAAGTGACATTTTGACATTTCACCTCCACTTTGCATACTTTAAGGGGTTTAATTTCTTAGATGGAGTCATTTATGGGGGTTTCTAACATATAGGCCAATCAAAGCCATGTCAGAGCTGGACTGGTCCCTACAAAATTTATATTAAAAATTTTTCTTAAAAAATGTAAAAATTAAATCATTGTAACATTTGTTGCAAATTTTTCAAAAAAACCAGCATATAAAAGAGCAAAAAAAAAGTTTGTGGAGACATCAAAGGTTTTTATATCAAGCAATAGGCCCCTTTATCAAAGTTTTTTCAGCATTTTTATAAAACAAAAAATACTGAAAAAAACCAGATGTTTTTGTGTGCAGTGGAGACATAGCCTAACACTTCCATTGTCAGTGGCAAGTGGTGAATTAAGTTTTTTTTTAATTCAGACTTATCAACACTTATGTGCACTCAACAAAGTTACAAAACAGACTTGGCAACAATTTCAATTGACTAAGACTAAAACTTCAACACTGATTTTGAAGAAACTAGTGAGACATTTTAGAAAAATTACATTCTGAGTTTATGATCTATTTGTAACTTATTGTGCAATACATAATAATAAGTGTTGCATTTTATTTATTTTAAAGGATGTAACTAATTTGTAAAAGAAAGGGCAGACTGATCAGCTTGGGCTAGGGTGCAAATAACCTGGCACCAGCAATTCCTGTCACTCATTGATTTTGAGTTTTAAGTGTTGTTGTTTCTTTAATAACAGCTTTGGTATACATATATTTCAGTCCAAGGGTATTTTGCAAAATGTAAACCACTGTTCCATGTTTGATCCATTTGAGGGCAAGGGTGATCAGTACTTGCTTATCTATTTTCCTTTTCCTTGTTTGATTGTGCTGCATAGCCTTTGAAAAAAAAAAAAAAACTGATAGGATTCCCTTTATCCATTGAGGAAAATCTGAACTGTGTCCCCTTCTCAAAGGGCCCTGCACCAATAAGTGCTTTAAAATACATAGCCCCCATGATTCGAAATGTTTTGAAAGACCAATTAGGGCTTTTTTAGTCGAATAAGATCAGTATTATACAATTTTTATATGTTGTCAAACTATATGTCGTATTTGTAGTGTAATATCTGTATATTGGACAGAAGGTATTTAGAAGAACAATATACTGGCAGAAGAAATGGTAAATAATGCCTTGCCTCAGCTAGATTTTTATTATCACAGTGGCAGGTTTGACTAATCACGATAATATCATGCTCTAAGTACTTAAGGTTTGCAAAAATGTATCCTTGCCAAAAATATTTCTTTCATACACCAAGTTGTTATCTCAAGATAGTTTGTTCTGCCAGATTAAATTAAAATATGTTCCACCATATCAATGGCACTGTCAGTGTCACCAGGCCATCTCTCCCAGCAGATTTAATTATCAGTTTTGAAAAGAACAGTTACAAGGGATAACCGGATACTAATAGGCATTTGGCATAAAATAATGATGCCTTCCTGGCACCGAAAATACTTGTATATTTTGTTTTATGTAACAAACTTATTTTAGAAATAAACATCTGTGCAAATGACTTCAGAACAATTAACGATCTATTTCATAAATTACTGTGATTTGCTATAAGATAATAGGGAATTGTTTTTAAACATATATAATAAAAGAGCGAAGGTATACAACAAAAGCACAAATTATTAATGTTTGACCATTTAAAAAAATATTACATCAATCATAAAAATAAGAAGTGTGCAATAAATTTCACTATTGCTATTGATTTTTTCCATCTGAGTAGAATAAATATGTTAATTTTCATGATAAATATATTTATACATGGAACACCTGCTCACAAAGTCCAGGCTAAATGTACATTCACTAAAAGTTAGATTAAATTCATACTTCCCAATTCTTGAAAATTGTTTTCAGAGAAAGTCATGTGTCACAGAGTATTTTTTAGAAGCTGCACCGCTTTTATATTCCACACCCAATATTTACTAGCCAAACCCTTCTATGGGCCTTTCTCATACTCATGAATCACATTTACCACTTAAAAACACTTTAGAAAATCATGTCTTTATATTACAGTAGTCTAAGGACTAGTGTTGACGATTGCTTTGGTATCGAGATCGACGATAGTCGATAGTGGGCCCGGGGCCCTACGAAAAGGGTTTTTTTCGATAGTAGCATCGTAGGCGAGCCATTAAATCTATGGGGGAGAAACAACACCTTCATTATTACACCCAAACAAGGCTGGGAAGCTGAAATTAAATCCAAAACATCAAATGGATAGTGCTCATCTTGGGCAACACACTTGGGTTTATAAAAGTCACAGAAAAAAAGTCACAGACCATTTACTACCCTGTTTTACCCCGCCCACCCTTTTAAACCCCGCATCACCCACAAATTAAAAAATGCCAGAAGGAGTTGATTTGAAACCCTATTTTACTTTAACGGCATTGAATATCCTGTCCCCGGAAAAGCAGCAGACCCCAAACCCGCTGACCCCCACATTTTAAAAATGCCGGGAAAAAGGAGTCTTTCAACCCCCATTTTATTTTCATGGAATTGACTAACCGTCCGGGTCACAGCTGAGCCCCAAACCTGCATGACCCCCCCATTTAAAAAGTGCCGGAAAAAAAGGGGGCTTTTAACCCCCATTTTAGTTTACTGGACTTTGACTATACCTGTCCTGGGCCCCACATGAGCCCCAAACCGCATACCCCCCCATTTAAAAAAGTCCGGGAAAAAAGGAGTCTTTCAACCACCATTTTATTTCACTGGGCCTTTCTATACCTGTCCTGGGCCACAGATGACCCCCAAAATCATGGACCCCCACATTTTTAAAAAAGGCCGGAAAAAAGGGGTCTTTCAACCCCCATTTTAGTTTCATGGGCATTGACTTACTGTCCGGGGGCCCCAGCAGAAACCCAAACCGCATGACCCCCCCCATTTAAAAAGGCCGGAAAAAAAGGGTCTTTCAAAACCCCATTTTAGTTTTACGGGCTTGACTATACCTGTCCTGGGCCCCAGCATGACCCCAAACCTGCATGCCCCCCCCATTTAAAAAAGGCCCGGGAAAAAAGGATCTTTTAACCACCCTTTTAGTTTCCCCTGGACATTGACTTTTGTCCTGGGCCACAGCATGACCCCAAACCCCATGACCCCCACATTTAAAATTTGCCCGGAAAAAAAAGGGGTCTTTCAAACCACCCCTTTTAGTTTAAATGGACATTGCTATACCGTCCTGGGGCCCCACATGGCCCCCAAACCTGCATGCCCCCACATTTTAAAAAGGGCCGGAAAAAAGGAGTCTTTCAACCCC